>OZ030395.1:17297306-17467306 GCA_964023965.1 Melinopterus prodromus | reverse complement strand
AAACCGATTAATATAATTATTGCATAATTTAAGAACAGAGTTTTCTTTCTTTCCTGATCGTATACCCGACGAATATTCTTTTAATTATATATATATATATATATATATATATATATATATATATATATCGAAACTATAATTCGTTTCTTCTACAGGCAATTTCTACAACAACAAACACCAGATCACAATCAAAATACAAAAATCATTAGTGCAATACTTACAAACTGAGTTCTTAAAACCAACGGACATCGGAAAAAGGCAATACATGTTACATTGAACACAAAATGGTCGACATTGCAGACAAAAACGTGCGTTACAAGAATACAGTTGCTATAGTAAAACTTATCAGGACACTTACATCATAGAGTTAAAGAAATTCGCCAATAGAAACATGTCATCAGAACCAACACACCGTCAAACACATCACTAACAATTCAATAAAACAGCTGAAGGCTCAAAACATCACTAACACACAGAAAAGCAAGAAACACGAGACGGTACATGTGTTCAGCCTTTCAATTCGACAAACCAAAATAGCTGTGAAGCAGCAACAAACAAACCGCGCCCACCAACCTAACACGATCATGGACGGCAGGGCTACCAACACCACCAACAACCTCGTACTACGTGTTGTTAAAACTATGATTAATTAAAAACGAATATATGTTGCTAAGTTGACCTGTATCTGACTTAAAATTTAAACTGTTATCTTTGTTTAGTTGTATGTGAAACATTTCTAGGAAGAGCCTAGCTATATGGTTGCTTTCAATCGCAATGATTTCGGTGTTACTCCAATCCATAACATGGTTACAATCAACGACATGTTGCGCCACCGCACAATTTCTTCTGCGTAATTTAGCATCACTTTTATGTAATGCCAAGCGTGATTTCAACCATTGAGTAGTCTGGCCATAATATTTCATGGAGCAACCACCACATGGAATACTGTATATAACATTAGATTTTAAGGGATGGGGCGTTCTATCTTTGATTTTAGAAAAAATGTTATTAATGGTCCTAACATTGTTAGTAACCACAATTCGAAAATCATCATTCCTCAGCAATTGAACCAACTTGACTGATAAGCCATCAATTTGACTAAGTTTCTTATATTTAACTTTAATAACGCTGGCACCATCGTCCGTCGCATAATCTTGGCGTAGGCTATTGTAAACAATTTTCTTCACTAGGGTTTTAGGATAACCATTGTTAACAAATGTTTCACATAGGTCACGTAAATTGCCATCGATGAAAGTTAGGTCACTAATATGCAATATTCTATTCCTCATGGCTAAGAGAGTATTGATTTTTTGCCTCATAGAATGATTTGAATAAAAATTAATGTATCTTCCAGACGACGTGGGCTTCCTGGACCAGTTCAACCTGACCGTGTTGTCCGTAGGATCACGTACTACCTTAGTGTCCAAAAAGGGCACTCCAAAATCGACCTCTTCCTCCACAGTAAATTGTATGTGAGGGTCATACGCATTAAACGTGGTTAAGATCTCTTGTACCTTGTTATTCGGTACTGCGCAAATTATGTCATCAACATATTTATATATGAACGGTAACTTAAACGTGAGTTTTTTAATACAGTTATCTAGGAGGCTGTCCATGACCCACTGTGCAAGTATCGGACTGAGAGGAGGGCGCTACCCTCTGACTGCCAGGATTTGTACAGGGCGCGGGCGGCCAACACTATCACCAACTGTTACTTGTCTGATGCTTCACATCATGCAAGTGTTTCACCCTTTGACAACATTTTTGGGAGGACTCTGGCTTTTTTGAAGAGTAGACCTGACATTATGATAACTAGGGCGGATAAAGGTAGTACCACAGTGGCGATGAGCAAGGAGAAGTATGTGGATGAATCATTGAGTCTCTTGAATGACACTACTGTGTATCAAAAATTAATTAAAGACCCTACCATCACCATACAAAAAAAGAATAATGAATTTATCAGTCTATTAAGGGATAAACATTATATTGATGAAGACATTGCTAGATCTCTTACTAAATATAATTCCATCCCCTCAAAGTTCTACGGGTTACCAAAAATCCACAAAATCAATGTTCCCCTAAGGCCAATTGTTTCCTCCATAGGTTCTCCAACATATGCTCTTTCTAAATTCATATCTGAGATTTTACAAACTTCCCTTCAGGATAACGAAAAATTTAATATAAAAGACACTTTTACTTTTTGTAAATTAATGGAACGGATAACGCTGCCACCGGATTTTGTCTTAATCTCGTTGGATGTAGTTTCGCTTTTTACTAACATACCACTAGACTTGGTTGTTCGAGTGATAGACGATGGTTGGGAGGCCGTTGGTGATTGTTGTTCTATTCCAAAAGATCATTTCCTTAATTTGATTAGATTTGTGTACAGTAACTGTTACTTTACGTTTCAGGATAAATTTTTCAAACAAATTTTTGGTACGCCGATGGGTTCTCCTCTCAGTCCGATACTTGCACAGTGGGTCATGGACAGCCTCCTAGATAACTGTATTAAAAAACTCACGTTTAAGTTACCGTTCATATATAAATATGTTGATGACATAATTTGCGCAGTACCGAATAACAAGGTACAAGAGATCTTAACCACGTTTAATGCGTATGACCCTCACATACAATTTACTGTGGAGGAAGAGGTCGATTTTGGAGTGCCCTTTTTGGACACTAAGGTAGTACGTGATCCTACGGACAACACGGTCAGGTTGAACTGGTACAGGAAGCCCACGTCGTCTGGAAGATACATTAATTTTTATTCAAATCATTCTATGAGGCAAAAAATCAATACTCTCTTAGCCATGAGGAATAGAATATTGCATATTAGTGACCTAACTTTCATCGATGGCAATTTACGTGACCTATGTGAACAATTTGTTAACAATGGTTATCCTAAAACCCTAGTGAAGAAAATTGTTTACAATAGCCCACGCCAAGATTATGCGACGGACGATGGTGCCAGCGTTATTAAAGTTAAATATAAGAAACTCAGTCAAATTGATGGCTTATCAGTCAAGTTGGTTCAATTGCTGAGGAATGATGATTTTCGAATTGTGGTTACTAACAATGTTAGGACCATTAATAACATTTTTTCTAAAATCAAAGATAGAACGCCCCATCCCTTAAAATCTAATGTTATATACAGTATTCCATGTGGTGGTTGCTCCATGAAATATTATGGCCAGACTACTCAATGGTTGAAATCACGCTTGGCATTACATAAAAGTGATGCTAAATTACGCAGAAGAAATTGTGCGGTGGCGCAACATGTCGTTGATTGTAACCATGTTATGGATTGGAGTAACACCGAAATCATTGCGATTGAAAGCAACCATATAGCTAGGCTCTTCCTAGAAATGTTTCACATACAACTAAACAAAGATAACAGTTTAAATTTTAAGTCAGATACAGGTCAACTTAGCAACATATATTCGTTTTTAATTAATCATAGTTTTAACAACACGTAGTACGAGGTTGTTGGTGGTGTTGGTAGCCCTGCCGTCCATGATCGTGTTAGGTTGGTGGGCGCGGTTTGTTTGTTGCTGCTTCACAGCTATTTTGGTTTGTCGAATTGAAAGGCTGAACACATGTACCGTCTCGTGTTTCTTGCTTTTCTGTGTGTTAGTGATGTTTTGAGCCTTCAGCTGTTTTATTGAATTGTTAGTGATGTGTTTGACGGTGTGTTGGTTCTGATGACATGTTTCTATTGGCGAATTTCTTTAACTCTATGATGTAAGTGTCCTGATAAGTTTTACTATAGCAACTGTATTCTTGTAACGTTCATTAGTACTACAAAAATTGTTTAGCTGTGTTGAGTGAAGCTCATGCTTATGTTTGTTAATTTTAGCTCGTTCCTGATGAAGTTTTAAAATAAAACGAAAATTTGAACCTAGACAAAAGGAGTTTCCTTTATTCTACTACGCCCACTGACCGATATTCCCACGATAATGTATTCTGCGTTAATTACCTACGAAGTCACGGTCGTTACTTTTCCACAAGTATATATATATATATATATATATATATATATATATATATATATATATATATATATATATATATATATATATATATATATATATATGCGTATGTATACATATAGGTATATACAAAAGCCGCGCCGACGCCACCGCACCGCTCCGCTGTCGCTCGGTCCATGGCTCCACCCTTAGGACCAAGTATACTGACGTGACCGCACCGTAATAACGTAGCGTAAAAACATCAGTGTACATAATCTCCACTCCGCGATTATAGTGACGCTCTGTAAACCGTAAAATTCGTTCTCGAGCGCAACGAATTTCATCTCCTGCGTGTTATGTCTTACGTTTTCCGGCGTATGGCGCCATCTGTACGTGTACCGGCGAGTGAATAGCATTTGCCAGTAAGTTATAGGTTAACTTATAGCATTTTGATAGTTTGTGGCAACGAGCACACAGAACGACATCGATTTCAGAATGACCAATGTAGCTGATGGCGATTTGATGACTTGGATTGAAAAATGCTACTGTTTAATACAATCAACAATATCACTGACCTGTGAGGTAATGAGGTTATGTGCCGGTGTGTATATACTTCTCCGCTAGATGGCGCTCAATTTGTTTGAGATCCTTGCGGCACTATAAATACGAATTTCGTCGTCCGGAACGGCATGCGGTACGGCACGTTAAGGATTGCGTTTTTGCGGCACTATACTTGGTTACTGGTAAACACCCGTACCGACGGCGACGTAGCGGCGCCATAGAGTAGATCAGAGATTGTCAAACGTAATAACAGCACGTGATGTGCTGTTTATTCAGCCCTCGATAATTGCGACAACTACTCAGCTCAGGGCCGTGTTAACACAAAACTGCGCCCGGGGCGAAAACAGAGCGAACGCGCCCCCCCCCCCCTATTTTTGCCAAAATTACTTAAATTGCTAATTAAAAAATTTCTGTAAATGTAATACAATCAAAAATAAAAGTCCGAATAAAGAATAAATAATATATTGAAATAGGTACATACGCTTACATACGCATCCTACAGAAAAAAATAAAACATCTTTCTACACATAATAAGATAACATTAATGAATAAAAAGAACATGTTACTTAATGAAAAGAATAATATGTGTATTGGGTACATTCTAGTTTCAACAGTTTCAAAAATGAATGTTCTTATTGCATATTTTGATTGCACAACATTTAAAGCATACACTGTAAAAATTTCACAATTTAATTCGAAAAATTAACGATTCCATCGCCAAAACTCGAGCGGCTCGCCGAGACCGATTATATCTCGATTATCGGAACCTTTTTTACCACCTCTAAAACGTTCATCTTTTTAATTTTTTAGAAATTCTTTCCAGTTGTATATCCACATTTCTCCTCTTTAAAATGACGTATCATCTATTGTGATAAGCTTAATAGTTTTGGAGATATCGATAAAAATATGAGTGGACAAGATTAAATGTTTGGGAATGTCCCTCCACGTCTACAATTAAGCACAGTTTTCACGAAACCTTGTTTTGTTGGGCGGTTGAAACAATTTCGCAAAAACTAACGGGCCGATTTAAAAAATTCATGCGGCATTGTATTCGCAGATTGACTTGCTATCGCACAAACTAGGATTATTAAAAATATTAATAGTTGTGGAAGTGACAGGGCATTTTAGAAAAAAAGATAAAAAAAGGGGAGAAAAATGATTTTTTCCAAATAAGTTGGATAAAACATTATTGATGAAACCGGTGTATTCTAGGTTAATAATATGGTCATATAATTAATCTATAATATTAATTTGACAAAATATGTCGTTAAACATTTGCATCTGGTGTATTCTAGTTTGCTCGATAGCGAATCAATCCACAAATGCAGGAATCCACGAATCATCCCGTAAGTTTTTGCGAAATTGTGTCAACCGCCCAACGAAACAAGGTTGCGAGAAACCAGCCTTTAAATTGTAGACGTGTACCGACTTTTAATCTTGTCCACTCATTATTTTTATCGATATCACCAAAAATTTTAAACTTATCACTATAACTGATACGTTATTTTGGGGGGAAATGTGTATACTACAGAAAATAATTTCTGAAAAATATTGAAAGCCGTATTGTGGGTGGTTAAAAAAGGTGTCAACAATCGACATAAATATGTCGATTAATATTTCGAATAAAAATTTCTCTTCCTGAAATTTTTACAGTGTATTCTTTAAATATTCCGTAATAAAAGACGCAATAAAAAATTATTTTTTGAAAATGCAAATGCAGGATGTACTCGTATTAATATAAAATAAGGATAAATGTCTCCATGACTGTAGCTAATGCAACTTTATTTTCCTAGCCTTCAAAGCGGCAAAATGATCAATTATTTTTTCCATATCTAATAACTTAACAAACTTAATTTGGCAAGCCTGTCCTGAGCCATTGCAACTCTTAAATAAATTTTTACCAATTTAAGTTTGCTGAAAGACCTATATATATATATAATCACGAAGCTTGGGCCTTCACTTTTTACTGTAGGTCTCTGTGTGCGGTTTCACTGTTATATGCGGACTTACTTTTCGTTAATTGTTAGTTTAAACATGACGTTTTCCAAGTAATGTAAACCGTGTTTTGGATGTTCTTGTAGTTGTAACACTGTTGCATTTGTGCGCTGGTATGCCTTGTGTTGGCAACCATGCCTGTCTGCGGTGGCGCCGTGCCTGTTTAACCTAGAAAAAGAAAACGAAAGTTTGTAACGATTGATTGCGGAGCTCGCTCATTACACGCCTTGTTGGATGTTGCTTACCTGTTATTTAACCAAGTTATTGTTCTCACCTGTAAGTTGGTTCTGGTTTTGTTTGGCCTCGCCTTGGTGTTCCCGTTTGTGATTTTTGTCTTTATTTTAGTACTTGCCACATTCATATCCATCTCTTGCGTGTGTTTTGCCGAAGATTACCATCTACAAACACGTTCCACATGAGGGCTACTGTTGTGAACTGTTATACCACGTGTTGTTTGTTACTCTAGTTGTAAGTAGTCATAGACACAATTGTTCCTTTCGTCTAATAGCGGTTCTTGTTTACAAACATTTTAGTACTTCCTGAAGATGCTGACATTGTCCAGCGAAATATATCGAAGATAAACAATTGAGTATTGATTATTGAATGACCTTATTCCCAAGAAGTCTTAAATTTATATATATATATATATATATATATATATATATATATATATATATATATATATATACATAAATTAAATCTATATCCTCCGACCGGGCTCAGTAGTTCAGCGGTAGAGCAATTCCCCGGCAAGGAAGAAGGCCCCGGTTCGAATCCGGGCTGAGACCGTATCCTTTTAATTAATTTTAAAAATTACTTCTCTCTTGGATTCTATTTACGTCATATTCCCTATATATATATATATATACATATAAGTAGTGGTAGCAAGCCGATTCCAGAACCTCCTCCGTGACCTTGACCACACCTCCACCCAAGGTCAAGGTCACGGAGGATGTTCCAGAATTGGCTTGATGGTGAAAATGAGGAGGACTCCTCATTTTAATTTTAGATGACCTTATCTAATCAGGAGGAGGGGGAGATCGAATTGGAGGAGGTGAATGACTGGTCCAGGTTAATCCCAAGGTCAAGGTCACGGAGGATGTTCCCGAATTGGCTTGATGGTGAAAATTAGGAGGACTCCTCATTTTAATTTTAGATGACCTTATCTAATCAGGAGGAGATCGAATTGGAGGAGGTGAATGACTGGTCCAGGTTAATGAGGAGGTTTACGGATGGAAGGGGTTTTTGGAACCCCTTCCATCACAGAGCAGTATAAATGTAACAGCTGGATTACTATTAAACGTTGTACAAATTTGTCTGTCTCAAAATTGAATCAGTAAAGTAAACATACATCACATTATCGTTAGAAATGGTGTCAACTACTGCAAACCTGAAACAGGCAATTCAATTGCAACGAGAACAATACGATCTTCGCCGTCAGGGTCTACAAGATAAAATTGAAAATGTTGTACTTCCGAATATATACGAACAGCGTTGGGAGTTTACCTTGGATCTGCAATGGCAACTTCAACCATTTTTAATAGGTATTGAAATGTGTGATGAATATCTCAATGATATAATATCCATTGAGAAGTTCATAGCCAAAATAGCAAAAATGCAAAATTTATTTCCTAGCGTATGTAAAGAGTTAAGTGACCTGATTCATATAACATTACTCCAGAGCGGTTTGGAGCTTTTGTGATATAAAATAAAGTCATAAATGTGTAAACATTCATTATTTTTTCTAGAAGATAAAATTAAAAATGTTGTACTTCCGAATATATTCATCATATAAAGAAATAGAATAATAAAGATATTACAAACAAATGTTTTTATTTATTTATTATCATAATGCTTACAATAATGCACCTGCTATCGCCAGGCTTTTCGAAATACAATCGGTTGAGAGTGTTTCTCACCATTAAATATTAACTGTAACTGTGTTCCAGTGTTGTTGACATACTGTATTTGCGCATCTGAGATATTTTTAACCAATCTCCTGGGTACAAACAGCTTAACACGACCACATAAGTAGCACACAAGTCTGCGAGATGCTTTCAACCTGTAGACACGTTCAAGGGGGTACCTGACCCCGATATTTACATGCTTTAATTGAACCTGTAGCACCTTATCAGTATCATCTTGCAATACTTGTTCAACAGTGTTCATGATATTAAATATCGTAGTGGTGGGCTCGATCACTGTACACTGTACACTGTATACTATAGTAGTAGTATTTCACAAGCTTGGTGAAAAAACGTACTCCGCATTATATATTCAACAAAACCCCACCCAAAACATTCCGCGTGGGGATTTAGAAGGGATTAAATATATTTAAAATAAAACACGAATGAGGAGTATTTTTAGTTATGTTTTATTTTTATTATGTGTATCAAAACATAACCATTACAAATTTGTTGTTACTGTTTCGGTGCCATTACAGATTTCTTGTAAGTGTTTCGGTAAAAAGCTATACAAATCATCTCGTATGTTTAAAAGTTTTAATTCTTTCAAACGGTTTATTAATTGGTTAATATTAATTCTATGTTGTAAATAGTCTTCACATGTAGTCCACCCTTCTTCAAATTCCTTCCGACGTTGTGATAAATATTCAAACTCAAACTCACACCTAAAGTCGTTTAGCGATAATGCAGTTTCGCGTGCTAATGTTGAGTACTCCTCCTGTTGCAGATTTACAGCTTCTATTAAAGTTGCAGCTTTCTGTTGTGAAATCTGGTCAAGAGAATAACATGCCCACATTGTTGATAGTTGTTGCTCACTCATGTAATAGGTATGGAAGACTGTGAAAAAACAGTGCAGTTATTCCGTATTTAATAGTTCAACCCCACCACTTCGATCCACAAGGACATCACACAACTTTTGGTCAGGGAGTACTGGACAGCACAGCAAGTACCACCAAAACCTTCCAACAAATGACTGCAAATAATTGGATTAATATAATGTAGAGAATGTAAAATGTGATGATACTTACATCAGTAATTTGTTCCTCCTCAATATTATCAGGACACCTTGTAGTATGGTCAGACACGTTAGCCCAAGTCTTTTGTTTATCACACTCATTAGGTGTTGATGAGTAACAATGTGAGTGACTCATCGTACCTACAACAGTTTCGACTGTTAGTACTGCGGAACCATATGGAGAACGGTTTAAATATGTAAAGATTCAAGTCGTGCTTGAAACCAGATTTGCATAGTCCAGTGCAATAACCCCACGCTGTGGCAATTTCTACCTCCTCCGACCTCTTGACATTGAAACATGTTTTGTAAGATGTGGAGGGTGATAACCTCTCTATGCAAACATTTCATTGTCGCTGTGAGGAGGGAGGGAGCCATTAAATACAGCGCTTGCAAAATAAAACCTCAGTTTGATCTCCTCCATCATCTTGAACAGTTACAATGTTTGCGTGTGAGCAGTGCGGTAAAAGTTTCACGCGTGCGGATAATGTTAAACGTCATCAGAGAACAGCATGTGTTGGAAAACGTCTCAAATTAAATAATCAGCAAGACAGTGATAATCAACGACAGTTGACCAATGTTAGAAAATGTGAATACTGCGATATTTACGTAAACCAAGCAACATACTCGGCACATCTACGCAGCAATGCACATAAAGCGAATGCCTTAGTATTAACCGATGATGGTGTTGAAAAAATTGCGGGAGCATTTGGGAACAGAATTGTAAGCTATAGAATATCAGAGCCAAGACACTATATACATCTGGAGGATTTTCAAAATGATATTCGAGAAAAAGTAATAAATTTAATTGAGAACATGCGCTATGTTCACAACTGTGTGAAGGTTAATGTTGAATGTTTTGCGTTGTATTACCTGGCTACAAAAGAAGATGCTGAAATTAAATCATTCAACACGAGAAATGCTGTTATTACGAGAGGTGTTGATTTATACGCGGTATATACATCATTTGTGAATGAAATATCAACAAAAATGTCTGAATTTCAGGAGCGGGATTCAGGTAAGATAAATTTTATTGTGAGTAGTGCAATAATGAATAATGAAAAATGTTTTTTTTTTGTAGGATGGACATTGGTTCAAATTTTGTATTTGGAGGTGAATATCAATAAATATAATCCCTTGAAGGCGTCAAGTTATATCGATCTACCACCAGATATAAAAAAGAAAGGAGCAATAATCAATGTGCAAAATCATGATCAAGAATGCTTCGGTTGGGCTATAGCAGCAGCGATTTGCAAACCAAATGGTTTACCACAAAGAACGTCGTCCTATCCGGAACCATCAAGAGTACTTAATTTAACAGGTTTACAATCCCCAGTAAGTTTGCATGATGTGCCAATTTTGAAAACAATAATAACATATCTGTAAATGTATATGGTTTGCAAGCAACATTCGAGGATGGTGAGATTTGCAATAATGTTGTAGGACCGTTGCATTATACAGAAAGACGACAAAATACACATGTAAATTTGTTAATCATTAGTGATGATAATGGTAATAATCATTATTGTTGGATTAAAAGTTTGTCACGACTTGTATCTAAACAGTTGTCCCTTAATGGGCATGAATAATTTATTTGTGAGGGATGTTTGGTATATTTTTCGGAAGAAAGTAAATTGGAACGACATATGAGGGAAGATTGTAAACGTGTTAAGGCGGTTTTACCCACCAATTCATTGAGAATAAATAAGATTGGGGAAACAGTGAAGGAAAATCTTTTACAGTTTGAAAATTATGAAAAACAATTGAAAGTACCGTTTGTCATCTACGCCGATTTTGAGGCGTTGCTGAAACCTACCCCTAATGATGGTAGAGAATTCGATCATTCAATTTCATTTACAACCAAATGTTATGAGCATGAACCTTACGCATTTGCATATTATATTAAATGTTCGTATGATGATTCATTATCCAAATTTGTAAAATATAGAGGACCACATGCCGCTACAGAATTTATGAGTCAATTAGAAAGCGATGTGCTGAGAATTTATAAAGAACATTTGGGCATAGTAAAACCAATGAATAAATTAACTGATGATGAAAATCGTTTATTCAAAGAAACAAGCACGTGTCATATCTGCAATAAATTTGTGAATGTTAAGGATAAAGTTCACGATCACGACCACCTGACGGGGGCTTTTACAAATGTTGCACATTCACTGTGCAACCTTAATTACAAAATTCCAAAGTTTATACATACCAGTGTTTTTTCATAATCTTAGTAATTATGACAGTCATCTGTTTGTGAAAACAATGGCGTTAAAAGAAGAAAGAGTAGATGTTATTGCGCAAAATAAAGAAAAATATATTTCATTTTCAAAACGAATAGGTGTTGGACATACGATTGATGCTAGAGGAAAACATAAAAAATTATTTTTAAAACTTAGATTTTTGGACACCTTTAAGTTTATGGCATCATCGTTAGAGAAATTAGCATCATATTTGGTTGACGATAGTTGTAGAGAATTAAGAAGATATATAAAAGATGATGCAAAATTTAGGTTACTTCGACAGAAAGGAATTTTTCCTTATTCTTTTGTAGATTCATTTCAAAAATTAGATTATCCGCAACTGCCTACGGCTGAGGATTTTTTTGATATATTGTCGGATAGAAGTGTAGATGCGAAAAATTATGAACGTGCTCAGCGTGTGTGGCGCACATTTGAATGTCAGACGCTTGGTGATTACGCAGATATATATTTAACATCGGATGTGTTGCTTTTAGCTGATGTATTTGAAAATTTCCGCGATATATGCATGAAACTTGATCCGGCACAGTATTTTACCGCCCCAGGTTTGAGTTGGGATGCTATGTTGCGTATGACTGGTGTTAAATTGGATTTATTAACAGATATAGACATGTTATTATTTTTTCAAAATGGTATTCGAGGAGGTGTTAGTATGTGCACAAAACGTAAAGAAATAGCAAATAATCCATTCCTTCCCAATTATGATCATGCAAAGGAAACATCATACATACTATATTTAGATGCTACAAATTTATATGGGCATGCAATGTGTCAAAATCTTCCTGAAGGATCATTTCGATGGTGGACGAAAGAAGAAATTGATAATGTAAACGTTGCAAACCTGTATGATGATCCTAATGCTGGGTATGTGTTAGAAGTCGATTTGGATTATCCCGCTAATTTACATGACGATCACAACGATTTCCCATTTTGTGCGGAAAGCAGAACACCTTTAGGATCAAAAAATCGTAAACTATTAAACACTTTGTCTTCAAAAACAAAGTAAATAATTCATTATTTAAATTTGAAGCAATGCATAGATCATGGACTTGAGCTGGGGAAAATTTATCGAATTCTCGAATTCAAGCAAAGTAAGTGGTTAAAACCTTACATTGATTTTAATACGAGTAAAAGAAATGAGGCCACAAACGAATTTCTCAAAAATTATTACAAATTATTAAATAATAGTATATTCGGTAAGACGATGGAGAATGTTGAAAATCGGGTAGACATAAAGTTATTAACGCATTTCGAGTCACGACATAGGAAAATTGGAGCAGAGGTTTTTATAGCAAAACCAAATTTTAAATCGGCAAAAATTTTTAGTGAAAGTTTGGTTGCGGTTGAAATGAAAATTGTAGAAGTTCATTACAAGAAACCATTGTATGTAGGTTTCAGTGTATTGGAAATTTCTAAAGGTATTATGTATGATTTTTATTATGGTTACCTTAAAACAAATTATGGAGATCGTGTATGTCTTTTATATACAGATACAGATTCTCTAATTGTGTCTATTAAAACTGAAAATGTTTACAATGATATTAAAAAGAATGTTCATAAGTTTGATACCTCTAATTATCCCACGTCTAATATTCATCAGATTCCACGAAACACATCTATTATAGGTAAAATGAAAGATGAGTATGGTGGACGAATAATTGAATCATTTTACGGTACAGGTGCTAAAGCTTACTGCATACAAGTTGCAGGAAGCGATGTAAATGTTGCTGAAGTTGTTAAAAAAGCAAAAGGAGTTAAAAAATACGTTATAGACAAACATTTAACTGTTAACGACTATAAGCGGATTGTGAACGAAGGGGGGCGGATACTTAAGAAAATGTATGTATTCCGGTCACACTTGCATACAATGTATACAGAATTGAAGAACAAAATTGCGTTGTCAGCAAAAGATGATAAACGGTACATTCTAGATGATAATTGCAACACATTGGCATGGGGACACTATAAAATCCAAAACGATGAGGCAAATTTAGTGTTAGATGAATTAGTAGCTATGTTCTATGAAAATAACTAATCTCTTATAAACTTGTGTAAACACTTAGAAAATAAAAAACGTTGTAAATGAAAAAAAGTGTTTTTATTAACTTTACCATGTACAATCATAGTTTACAATACATTGTTTTTCCCTATCCAGGAATTATGCGCATCGCTGAGACCCATCCATTTAACGAGGACTTTGTTTCCTTTGCGTTTAATAACCTTTTCAACCAAGAAAACGTCGGGATGTCGAACCTTCTGCAATTCATAGTCATAAAAACCTCCTAATATTTCTACCTCTGAATCTTTGATTATGTAAGTTCGCGGAAATGTATTTTGTATTCTAGAGATGGTAAAAACTTCATTAGACCAGTTCGGCGTATAGTTTTTGGCAAAGGCCTGTCGATGTTTACTGATGCGAACGTAGTCACCAACCTTAAACTTTGCAGGTTTGGGATCCATAACTTTGAAGGAATTATATACAGTGTTGAGAATATTTTTAGCATTTTTCTGATTCACTTTAACTGGTTTAAATCCTGTTGTACTGTGGATAGTATTGTTATAGGATTTTACTATTTCCGGTAGTAAATTCAACCAGCGATAATTCCCCTGCATGGAAAACTCTTTCCACATCTTTTCCTTCAACGTTCGATTCAACCTTTCAACGATTGAACTTTTCAGAATGGAGTATGTACTGTAATGGTTTATTCCATAACGCTTCATTAAGTTTTGGAATGCTGCACTATAGAATTCTTTCCCCATATCGGTTTGAAGATTCTTCGGTATATTCTGTCTCCTTTCGAGAAATATCTTGTTCATCTGTTTTGAAACTTCGTAACCAGTTTTTGTTTTTAAAGGTTTAGCCCATGCATATTTAGAAAAAGTGTTAATGACAACTAAAATATACTTATATCCCTTGTTTTCTGTTGAATATGGAATCATTTCCACCAAGTCCGCTTGAAGAAGGTCCCGTAATCCTTTGATGATAACTTTTCGCCTTGGAAAATTTCTTCGTACAGGAGCGTGAATTTCATTGATCAAATCCCTTTTAACTGAAGTCATCCTTGGATAGTAATATTTCAACAAAGTAAGGTTCTTTCGATCTTGTACGTTTTGAAATATATTTGAGGGCAAACGAGTCACCAGGCTCAATTTTATATCCGATAGGATCTATAGCTGCAACACCGTTGATGGTGAGTGTTATGGTTGAAGGAACGTTCACAAGTTTTATTGTTCCTTGGTATACAGTGTTTCGATAATAATCCTTGAAACCCTTGTTGTGAATTATTAATTCATTTGTGGGTGAAAGCGTACCATCTCCAAAAAATGTAATAACTAAATCACTTTTTTGTTCAACGCGTAAAGCTTTGTATTTTGCCGTGTATGTCTTATGGACCAAATGTCTTCCCAAACGATCAATGGTCATGGTTGTTGATATGATAGAACAGACATATTACAAATGAAGGTCAGCGGAATATGTGCAGCTTTATAAATGAATGCTCAATATATAATGTTCGCTTCTTTTAATTCTTCAATAATTGAAATAATTTCATTTTTATGTCCGTTGTGACCAGCCGATTCAGAAGCTAGTAAAAGACGTAAGCGATTGACAAGTTCGTTCGGGTCATCCCAATATTGCAATTGTAACTTTGTATTTGGATTGAACTGTTTCTGAATATAACCCGAACCAGTTTTCCACGCTTTAGCCCACCACACATTTGGCGCTCTACCTGCTAATGTAGGTTTGATAATATTCATGTACTTGTACCCTTTGTTTGCAGATATTTGTAATTCCGGATTATAGTGCAATCTAGCAGCATGTGTTCGTCGTAATATATCTCTGTACTGACGAACATCTTGAGCTGTAAACTTTCCTGGCTTTTTCTTAAACACTAATTCATACAATCCTGGAGTTCCTTTGTATTCAAAACCAGCAACGCTTAGGTTAGGACCAACAAAATCAACTTTGCTATTGCCTATGTAAAGATCACCTTCAACTTCTCGTACACCATACTTTTTATCAAATACATCCTCAACATCCGTATTATACTCTTCAATGTAAACGCGAGGTAATCGATGAAATTTTTGTAAGACTTTTGTACCTCTGGTTGTTGCATAGATTCGGATAACCTTTTCTTGGTTTCTTGAAGACGTTGTGAAGCATCACGACTAAATTCCTGTAAGTCGAAGCTGCTATCATCTTCAACTTCTTCTTCGTCTATATACTCATCAAGGTCGACATTCATTTGCGGTGTCTCCGTTTGAGTTTGAGTTGACAAAGATCCAATATCTTCAAGTTTCAAAAATTTAGGTGTCTTTCTTCGTTGCGATTGTATTGGGGTTGAAGAATCAGTTAGTGATTGAAATTTAGAGAATTTTGGCTTCGGTTTATCATGCGGTATAAATGACTCATCTGCTTCATATGATTCATACTTAGATGTTTTCCGTCTTTTTTTAGAATCTTTAGTGAAAGACTCATCTGGTCCGTATGATTGCTCCGGTTTTGGTATTATTTGAACCGTTTGTAACCGATCTGCAATAGCTTTCAAAGGCTCTGTTATTGGTGTGAAAGCTGTCTCAGCACTTTGTCTGGATGTTGCAATTTCAGTCTTCAACAATCGAAGCTTATTACGTAATACTTCACGGGTGTGTAATAATTTTTTAGTAAGTTCCTTATCCATGTTGAATGAATTACGATTTAATTTCAACTGTCCAATATCGGTATTAGAGTTGTATATATGTGTCAAATCCTTTGCGATACCGACCGTTGTTTTTTGCACAGTCAAGGTCAACTACTAGGAAACCATAAGTATCAGTCCAACATTGGCGACAGATATCCTGAAATTTATCAAAAGTCATATCTGCGCCAACGTGATCGTCAAAAATGTGTTTCAAATTCGTAACATCTTGACGGAAAGCTACAATGAGATTACAATTGTCCCTCAACAAATGCTTTGGAATTGCAGCGTAAGATTGACATAAATAAAAACAATCAACGTTCTTATGTCGTCCGAAGGAAAAATATTCCTTTATAACATTTTGCAGCGTACATTGAACATCATCGAAGATGACAACGGAATATTCTTTTACTGTACAAGGTGTAACCATATCATCTACATCGGAACACTCATAATAGAAGAATTCAGGCATCGGTTTCATTAAAGAACGTAAATATTCATACTTTGATTGATTTAGCGATTTGGAGCAGAGGTAAACGTTTTGAAAACGTAATCCATTGGGATGCGTCAGTAGTGTCAGCAAGATGTTTGTTTTTCCCGTTCCCGAAGCGCCAACGATGATTGCTCGCTTACAGAAACCCCCAAAGAGGTCACTATGTCGTTGAAATGTTCTCAAATCACAATTTTCATCAAAATTTTGCACTGGCAATGCGAGTTTATGTGTAAAAAACTTCATATCACTAAATTTGTAAGGTTTCGTTCTTAGGATGGAAGTGGAATGATAATATGGGGGTAAGGGTAATCTTTTATAAAAAAAATATTAGAAAAGAATGTAAAACATTTATTTATATTTCTTTGTTTAGCAGTTCCAGGACATTCTGCAACGCGCTACGTACGACATTATAGTCCCGTTCAACTGTGTCTATGAGATCATCGAGATCTGACAGACAGCAGTTGAACGAAGCCGCGACCTCCGCATCTTTTAAATGTTTCAAATATAGCAGAAACGAGTTGTAACTGCATACATTTGACTCAATTAATGCCACTACATGCCGGTATGAGTCTTCATTCCTTCCCAGGAATGCCGCTTTCATACCGGCTATGCATTGCTGCATATGTGGTCGATGCCATACGTCGGCGTTGAGTGTAGAGGCGTGCTGCAGCGCAGTAGAGGGAGGTGTGCACCGTCTAATCATGGTTGAGGTTTCCGATCCAGTTCCGACGGCGCTTGAACTACTGGGTCGGACGTTGAAGGAAGGCTGCAAAAGTGTGTTCTCTAAGACACTTAGAGTTTTTATCAAACCAACTTCCAACGAACCCTCAACATGCGGGCTCACAACCATTGGCGGACTCGATCCGACAACCGATACCGGTGTAGCCGGTGCAACCAATGTCGGCGCCTCATACGTCTGCAGTCCCTCTGCAACTGAAACAACCGCACCTTCGGAAGGAACATTAGCTGTCTTCTTTCGGTACTGATGCTTCGCCTTTTTCGCCTGACGTGCAGTTGACGAAAGCATCACTGGTTCATCCAGCTCCACCTCATCATCAACCTTCTTCAGTGACAGCCTCAGCTGTCTAATCAGTTCACTGCGACCAACTTTCATTGGCGAGGGTTTTTGTGATAATTCCGGCTGTTGTGGAACTATCACCTGCTCGGTCGGCTTCAGTTGAGGTGGAGACGTGTCATCGGATAATGGCATAGGTGCGTTTCGTGGCTCCGCCAAATAGAAGTCAACAATGTCCTGGCTGCTCATCGGCATGTGATGGGATGTGATAAAAGACATGGCTAAGGAAAAGCAAAAAAATCTAAGAAGCTGATAATAATAGTAGTAGTAGAACTTACCGTTGGTTGCTGCTTGTTGTTGTTTGTTGAGGAGGTGCTGGAAGTACTGAAGGCATTGTTGATGCTCCTCAATTTATATCTACTGTGGTGAAAGGAAGTGGGTGGGAGACTGGTGGGGGGTCACGTGGTTTCAGAGTGGTGGGGGGTCACGTGGTTTCAGAGTGGTGGGGGGTCACGTGGTTTCAGAGTGGTGGGGGGTCACGTGGTTTGGGATAGGTTGGGGGGTCACGTGGTTTGGGAGAGGGGGGGAGATTCAATCTCATTATCATTGGTCTTCTTCAACCCCAGCCTCAGGTGTCTAACAAGCCCACTTCGGACAATCCGCATTGTTGAGGAAGGTTCTGAAATTGACCTTAAAGGTGAAGCTGCGTGCATGCAAAAGTGGCCGGTTTGGCCGACTTCGAGTGACCTTGAAGGTGAAAAAAATGAAGGTAAAATTTTTCGAGTGACCTTGAACCCGAAAAAAATCGCTGCACTGCTCAAGGTGATACGTGCGGCTCTACTCGAGCCGCTGCGCTGCGCCCGCCCGGCACCGACGCTGCGCTGCGCCCGCCCGGCACCTCATCATTGAGGTGATTAGTTTTGGTCGTGCGCAACAGATGTACTACATTGGGGGTGATATACATGGGGTAACCGTGATTCTTTTTTGAGATAAGACAATAATAGAAGTAACAGAATAAAACATATTTATTAGGGATAGGTATCAAAAAAAAAATCAGTATTTATTTGAAGTCCACTCTGCTCACTACTACTAGTTGTCATGGGTGTTAGTTATTATATACGGTACGTTTTCTTCGATGACGACGATCAAATATTGAAGCTGGGTACTCTGGAGTCCTACAAATTCCAAAAGGTTGAACAAAATGTAACCATACCTCCTGGTGCAATGAGAATTAGAATAGTGGGTTTCCATGAAGAAGAAGATGATATAACTATTTATTCTGATTCCGAGTCTGAACTGGACAAACGTGATGTAGATGATGATGATGATGATGATGATGATGATGACCAGGAACATAATTATAATCAATAATACAAAGTATATACTTACCTTAAGTACATATACATTATACATACCTTCTTAATAAATTTGTATTAAAAACACTTGAGTCTTTTTTATGGGGAAACTGAGAAAATAAAATAACAACAGTCACTTAAAAGTGATTTTATTAAAAAAATTATAACATATTTTTATTTTAATTATAATTTCATCTTTTTCTTCTTCCTTAGCCTTCTTCTTTTCTTAATCCTCAAACCGAGTCCACCCATGCCTTCCGCCGACAGCACGCGCGAAGCGCGTGCTGGCGGCCGCAGCACGGCCTTCGGCCGTGCTCCAATGCGATTTTTTTCGGGTTCAAGGTCACTCGAAAAATTTTACCTTCATTTTTTTCACCTTCAAGGTCACTCGAAGTCGGCCAAACCGGCCACTTTTGCATGCACGCAGCTTCACCTTTAAGGTCAATTTCAGAACCTTCCTCAACAATGCGGATTGTCCGAAGTGGGCTTGTTAGACACCTGAGGCTGGGGTTGAAGAAGACCAATGATAATTACATTGAACCCCCCATAAACCACCACAACATGTAAAGGATTTTTACAAATACAAGACTTTCTTTACAATTCAGTTTATTGAGGAATATTACAATAGTATAATAATCACATTATTCAATATTCATATTTTTACTACTTCCTTCTTTAACCCCATTATCAATAGGGGGTATCAATTCCAACGCAATGGTGATTTGGATAATTCTCATCATAATACGGAAGTTTTCTTCGCAAACTTTCGTTCTTCTGATAGCGCTTTGGTAGCTTCTCCCATATTTGCACCAATTCATAACAATAAACTCTACTTCTTATAAATGGTAATGGAATGTAATTAAAATCTTCTTTCGATAGAGGTATAAAAGATCCGTGACTTTCATACATTTCCAATACTTCCGCACTTTTATTCACCACATAGTTCACAATTCCAAGTTTGAGCAGATAACTTAAAATCCATTTCATTACTGACATCGTCGCACGTTCCTCACGCGAAACACTTTCTACCTTTAGTGACTTACTTCAATTCACCTTCAACGTTTAATACTTTACCAATCGTATTAAATGTAAGAAGTTGGGGTATCGGTAGAGGGGAGAGGAGGGAGAATCGTTATTGTCAATGAAACGCAATCTTACTATCATATTATTTATTTAAAAAAAATTTTCGTTTAACAAAACACTTGTTCGTCATGTACTATGGCATCACAATCTATTTTCATAGAATACACATTATTGATTGCGCAAATGCAAACATCCTTTTCGTGAAATGAACACATTGGAACTTGTCTTTCTATTCTGCGGCTATTTGAATTATCCAACGTTTTCACCATGCTTTTATTTGAAACAAATTTCCGTATGTACTTGGATTTCTCTTCACCCAGCACGTAAATTTTTTCATACTTCTTTGATAGTTCACCAATTATGTTACCTATTTTACTTGGTGAAATATATCCTACGGTCCAATTGATGCAATGATGAAATTCCGATAACCATTTTGTGGTTCGTTGATCCCTCGAAGATAGAAATTGTAATGGTGCGGGGGGTTTGAATATGAAGTGGCTCGTCTTCCAGTCGTAACTTACTGCTGCTAATTCCTTCGGTACGAACATACCGCCCGTCCGAAAACCTTGAATGTCGATGATTACGTACTTCATGGTAACAACTTCCGCTATTGACTAAGTAATTTTATCATTGCGATTTCGTTATAAGCATACGTTTACACTTTACACCAGTTGTCTAACATACTTAAATAATGGAGAATACTGGAATGCGCGATTGTGCAGAATTAGACAATACGCTGCTGTGTCTTTCGGTACATTTTCGCGTGTTGTAAATTCAATCCTTATTTCCACGCCGCTCTTATGCACAGCATCCTTTTGATGTGTGCAATCTATTCCTACTAACGCTATGTTCTCTTTAAACTGTGCAGGTTTAAACGCAGGTTCACTATCTACTCCACCATAATAACGTTCTTGAAAACGAGCATACATTTCATATAATATTGCGTAATGATTATTTTTATAATCGATGTTTAAGTTATCGTATGGAAATCGTTCTCCATTTAAAAATACAGTTAAATTTGTTAAGTCTACATTATCAAATTTAGCCATATTCTTTTTCATTTGTCCTTTTCGATTGGTTTGGAAACCTATAATGATAAATCTGGGAGTCTCAGTTTGTGGAGCAGTTTTGACAGCCCACGAATGTTTCGTAGTTTCTGGAAGAGATGGATATTCATGCATTTCCCAACTTCTAAAAGGTAATTGAATGTCGGTATTTTTAGTAGATATCTTATCAAATAGTATTTGCTCTCTTAAACCAACATTGACGTGGGGAACTCGCCACAGAATTTTTTCTATTGTTATGTGCACCTTCTCATCCTTATTCACGCTTGGTATGACCGTTTGGACAACGGCGTCGGTATCATCGTTACATCGAATTAATACCAGTTCCTGCCTAGCATTTAGTATGACCTTTCTATAATCTTCTGCAAACCCTAATAACGACCTCAATGGTACACAAACGCTAAAATTTCCCATGCTATCCACAATGTCACTTGTATGGTCATCATCAATATTCCAGCCTGCATTTCTCAACCTAACCATATCATTCGGAGTGTACGAAAAATATCCCTTCATTACAGATGAAAGACCTACATATCGTACAGATTCTACTTGCACTCCATTTATATTATATCGAATATCGCTGAAGAGAAAAGCGATGGGGTTGCATATAAATTTTGTTGCTTTGGGAACTCCTTCAATGGTCCCATCAGCTTTCTTCGTTGCTGTTTTTACAACTCCATCTTCGTCTAACAAATTCATTCGTCCTTCTACGTACAAATAACTTTCGCCGGGCACTGTAAAATTATCAATTTCTGGTATGGTGATACGTACTTCATCGCTGTTATTAAAACTTTGAGTTCCAAATGGCTGATGTGAATGATATTCATAACTTATTATAGAATTGTCACTTCTACTTTTATCCGTAACACTTAAGATATCCATTACTTAACGTACTATATATCCTAACTTCCGCAAAAAATTCTTATTCGCAACTGTTATTGTCTTCACAGTTCCACAACTACTGTCTCTTGTATTTGCTAGGGCTTTACATTTATATTTATTTCCCGACTTAGAATTTATTATTTGCAGTATGTTAGTACCATTTCTCCGCCTTCGTTGTCGTCGTACACCTATCATTACTTCACCCTTTCACTTCCTGTAGATGTATACGAATTGTTATTTCTTCTTTTTCACCAAACTTTACAACCTTTCCGTGCTGATCAAAAACCTTCACGACTATACTTGTGATATCTTCGATAAGTACTGGTAAATAAATCGGTGGTTGTGGACTTTCTATTATTTTAAATCCTGCTGGAACGTTTGGGAAAAAATGGTGTAGCACGTGAACTGGTCGTCCGTTGTTGTAAGAGCCGCTTACCAAATTACAATAGATCTGTAGTGCATTTACAGGGTTAATATTTACTCTATTTTCACTAATATGATTCACATTCTTTACAAGTTTCGATCGATCGATCTTCATCAAAGTGGATATCTTCAGAACATTTAATGATAACTTTTTGAGTATTTGGATTTCCACGAATACGTATCTTTACTGATTTATTATTCAGTTCACTTGTGATTTGCTCTGCGAGATCATCTACATCATATGCTCCGGTAGGAATTTCAATTTTCTCTTTCTTATCGCCATACTGCAATCCATTATTATCTTCCGTCACGTTAGCAATTGAATTATACGCGTCAAAATTTAACAATGCTAACTCATAATCTACATCTCCCTTCAAATTTATTGGAGGATACACATTACAACCTAATGCGGAACTTGGACCGGTTAGAGTGAACGTATAAGAATGTGCCACCATGTTTGCAATTCACCAACCACACATCTACTATAACATTAATAACTATGCATATCTACTTATCAAAAACTTTAAACATAAATGACCACAATTATATGAATTACTTTTCTGATACCGATTGTAGTTATAATCAATTGCTCTCCCACCTCCGGACAATAGATAACTTTGCACTTCTATGGGAGGTTGCAGATCGCCGAAGCTATCGAAATATGAGATATGATCACCTTCCTTCACGTAACTCGTCCAATGAGTTCCTTTACCATCATCATCATCCAGATTAATGATTCCGCTTTCGGCATGGCGAATGCGTTTCGGTAACTTATCCTTCATAAAAACGCCTCTGAAATTCGGTATTTTCAGATCCTTAACATGCTTCAGTAACTGAACGTTGGTTAGCGGTTGACGAGGAAGGGATTTAATCAGTTTTTTGAATGTGATGGTAAATACAGTCCGCATCCTGCTTTGTACGGTTTCAAATAATAACCACTTCCCGTCATTTTTGTGCTTCTAACGCGCGATTATGCCTCTTAGCTTCCTCCATCTGTTCACGAGCGGCTTTCGCTTGATTAACAGTTTTTGCTATTGCTGCAGCTCCACCTCCTAATGAACCTAACGCTCCCAAAGCTGCGAATAATGGTATTAAGGGGATAAACCCTCCAGTTTTTGGAATTGGAATTATCCTACTTCTCGGGGGAGTAATTTTTTTCTTCCTTAAGTTTGAATATGCGATGTTTACATTTCCTAATAAACTTCTGTTCTTACCACCGCGGGATATAGCTTTCCTAGCTACCTTCATAGCTTGTGTAAAACTTAGCGCACCTCCTCTAATTTTCATCTTTTTTAACCCTTTCCTTCTTTTCGAATTTCCCAATCCCAACTTTGTTTTTCCTTTCATTATTGCGGCAATAGTTGAAGCTGCTAACTTTTCTCCAAATCCTGCGTTTCCACTTTTTATACGTTCAACTGCTTTTTCATACAATTGATGGTCGGCTTTGTGTCTATGGCTTAAATCGTCACTTTGGGAATACGAAATATCGTGTTCCTTGCAAGCTTCGTCTAACCTATTCACACCGGTGTGGCCTTTCGCTAATCTTTGTTGAAGTTTCGTTCCTGGTCCGCAAAAATTATATCCGGGTATGTGCAGTTCGAATGGAAGCTTATTTATTAACTTATTGATCAATCCTCGACCTACTCTTTTTGCTTTCCGGCGATGACTAGTCGGTTTTGCTACCGAAATCATCATTTAATACTACAAATATCGCACGAAAGGTTTACGTAGACTGTCACGTTCTCCACAATCGTAGCTATATAAATGATAAATTCTACCCCCACATTTTTTCAGTCGACATGCTTCCCACAAATATTCTGTTACGTTTTTAAATAACACACATTTTACGTTAACGCAAAGATTTATTACAACTACTTTATTAATACATTCATTAACACTACATTACATTACATTACATTACCTATTTTATAATCCTTATTATTGTAATATGAACTTTTAATTTAGGAACATTTGACGTATTTCACAATCCAGTTTTATCTTGTCTAATCCCAGGGTGATAAATTCTTTCATAGTGCAAAACTGTTCGGAGATTTCACCATTCATTGCTGTCAATACATTGGTCAGTATATCACCTTCCATACAAGCGGCTCTCCCCAAAATCTGATTATAATAACTGCCCATGTTCAGACCTTTTAAGTATGTTAAACGAGTATGAATTATTTCCTTATATTGCCACATTTCCTTAAGTCCTTCATATGATAAATACAACCATTCTTCACCGCGACAAATTTTCAACACTTTGGTATAATTTTCAAACCATTCACATTTCATTCTAAAACCCATATTTTGCATTGCCGGACACACTTCCTGGGTTTGCATGTTCATTAAATGTTGGGTGATTACATGTTCCTGTTTCACAAATTCGTTCCACTGATCCACGGTAAATGTTACGTTTTGTGTTGCCTTCCCAAATATACGCACTGCTGGATCTAAACCAGATTGCATTTTCAAGCCTACCGCTAAAAATTTGCTATTACTCTTGTTCAAAGAGTATACATGTTGACATATTAATGGTTTTTGCATTCTTTGATTTTGATCATTAAAGTCATATACGGTCACTTCTTGCATCATGTTTTGCACCACAGATCCATCAGTAGAAGGTGTTGGTAGCACATTCACACCATTAACGGGTTGCGATAATTGTGCTGCAGCCATGCTAAGATCTACTGGGTTTAGTGTTGTGCACTCGCCATTAAACAATGGTAATAACTTCGTAGATTGTACCTGCGGAGCACGTTTTCTCCTTATCTTCTTTGGGGCATCACATACTCCACCACCCGGTCCTACATTTTGTGTTGGTGTTGTTGACACTAAAATAATGATTTCAATTGATATTACATTTCTTCAAAGTTACAAACCTCACTTCTTCAATGTGTCACTATTTCACTGTTTCTCTGCCGCTTTTACACTGTATGAAAAACATTTCCCACACCACCTTTTATACACAAATCCCACCATCAATTCTTGCCAAGTCATAAAACCTCCTCATTAACCTGGACCAGTCATTCACCTCCTCCAATTCGATCTCCTCCTGATTAGATAAGGTCATCTAAAATTAAAATGAGGAGTCCTCCTAATTTTCACCATCAAGCCAATTCGGGATCATCCTCCGTGACCTTGACCTTGGGATTAACCTGGACCAGTCATTCACCTCCTCCAATTCGATCTCCTCCTCCTCCTGATTAGATAAGGTCATCTAAAATTAAAATGAGGAGTCCTCCTCATTTTCACCATCAATTCTGGAACATCCTCCGTGACCTTGACCTTGGGTGGAGGTGTGGTCAAGGTCACGGAGGAGGTTCTGGAATCGGCTTGCTACCACTACTCATATATATTAAACGAAATTTTTCCGATTCGTTTAAATCGGTATCTCTACTTACTGTACCCATGTTTAGTACTATTTTTGTAGGTTCAGTAATAAATAATTCCACATATGTGCAACAAGTAAAAATAGCTACTTATATCTTATTTTATTTTGCATTTATAAATTCATTTTAATAATTCCTTCAATATGCATTTTTTAAAACACGTTTTATAAATATGCTCCTTCCCTTCTGGGTAGGATTTTGGCGCCCCTGAAACTTGGCGCCCGGGGCCCCCGGGCCCCCCTTCGCGCCCCCCCCCCCTTAACACGGCCCTGACTCAGCTGTTCAATATACATAATTTAAGCATTGGCAAGTCATCTTTACTTGGACCTGCCACTATTATTGCAGTACCTCATATGGTACTTAATTTAAAAGTTTTGGAAGTAGCACGTAATAAGCGTGGACAAATGTAAAACCGGAACATAACTAAATGTTACATACAGTATTATGCGAACGGAAGAATTAGACTTGGACATTAAAAGTTATTAAAACTGTATGCAATGTTTTAGTTTGTTTAGCTAGTAGTATACAATTTTGATGATAGATGTCAGGAGTAACCAGCGCTGCGTGAATGATTATTATTTATGAAATGAATAATTATTTTATGGATATTTGAATATTTGTAATTATTATAATAATTAATATAATTATTTATTTAATAAATAATTATTATTATAATTTATTAAATGAATAATAAAATTAATCAGTTCACAACAGCATAAACTAACAAATATGGTTATTGTCTCTAATTTTTAACACAAAATATTTTTCTTTACTTTCATTTATTATTACAACTTTTGAAATAACATACTTATACTACCGTCCAAAGGTAAGTTTCCCGGCTACAAAAATGACATTGATTGAGATAATTTCCCTTTTCTCTTAAGAGGTTATCCTAGAGTAATGTCTATAGGATTTAATTTCGATTTTGTTCTGTTTTATATATTTTTTATTGTGACTTATATAACAATTGTATGGTACAAATCTTTGTTTAATAAGTAATAACATAGAATATTTTATTGCTGCTTGTCTTCTGTTTCAAAACAACATCTCTTAATTTTATCATCACATTCCAACTTATCCCTAAGAGAAATCTAAATATAAATTATTAATTATTATAATAATTATTCAAAATATTAATATTAAATATTTTATAACAATATTTATTGTGTCTGGGTAATTCCATGTCAAATCTTAACAGCTTTTTCTCACTACCTTTGATTCTGATGACTTTTTGTACAATTGCCGTCTTCACGAAGTTAAAGATAAATAAAAAAATTTATGATATGTTATCCCATAATTCCAAAACTAACAAAAATATTTTCAGTATAGTACATATAAAATGACAATAATTTAGCAAATTAATCTCAAATACCTAATAAGGCATTACAGAAAATGTAGCGAACATCCACGCCTCCTCACATTGACCAAAGTTTGTTAATGACACTAGATGACACCGTACGTGACAACAATCATATGTCGGCTTGTAATGGGTGATTTGGTATGAATTGTTGTGGTATGAGTTGTCGTGGTATGAGTTGTCCTGGAATGAGTTGTCCTGGTATGAGTTGTCCTGGTATGAGTTGTCCTGGTATGAGTTGTCCTGGCATGAGTTGTCCAGGTATGAGTTGGCCTGGTATGAGTTGTCCTGGAATGAGTTGTCCTGGTATGAGTTGTCCTGGTATGAGTTGTCCTGGTATGAGTTGTCCTGGCATGAGTTGTCCAGGTATGAGTTGTCCTGGTATGAGTTGTCCTGGTATGAGTTGTACTGGTATGAGGTGTCCTGGTATGAGTTGTCCTGGAATGAGTTGTCCTGGTATGAGTTGTTCTGGTATGAGTTGTCCCTTGGTATGAGATGTCCCTTGGTATGACTTGTCGTGGTATGAGTTGTCCGGGTATGAGGTGCACACGGCCCAAATGTCTACACCGTGCTCTCCAATAATCTCATAAAGTGCAGTTAACTGGTTTCTCTCTTGTATGCGTTCTCATATGAGATGTAAGATGAGCACGGCTCAATCCAGCATAATCACATAAAGTACACTTAAATGATTTCTCTCCTGCATGCGTTCTGATATGTTTTGTAAGAGCAGAACTTACTGCGCAAGCATAATCACAAAAGGTGCATTTAAATGGCTTCTCTCCTGTATGTTTTCTCATATGACATGTAAGATGACCACGCTTTGAACTAGCAAAATCACATAACGTGCATTTAAATGGTTTCTCTCCAGTATGTGTTCTCATATGCTCAACAAGATTACATCTATTCACGCCAGCATAATCACATATGGTGCATTTAAATGGTTTATCTCCAATATGCATCCTCATATGCCTCGTCAGATTACTATTAGTTACAGTAGCATAATCACATATGAAGCATTTAAATTGTTTCTCTCCTGTATGCGTCCTCATATGCCTCGTCAGATTACTGCCATTTCCACCAGCATAATCACATATCGTGCATTTAAATTGTCTCTCTCCTGTATGCGTTCTCATATGCAGTATAAGAGTACTGTTTCTTGCACTAGCATAATCACATATACGGCATTTAAATGGTTTCTCTCCAGTATGCGTTCTCATATGCTGTTTAACATTGTGCCCATTTGTATCGGTATAATCACATATGGTGCACTTAAATGGTTTCTCCTTTGTATGCGTTCTCATATGCAGTATAAGAGTACTATGTCTTGCGCTACCATACTTACATATGGTACATTTAAACGGCTTTTCTCCTGAATGGGTTCTCATATGCTGAGTAAGGTTAGATTTTACTGTACCAGCGTAATCACATAAGGTGCATTTAAATGGTTTCTCTGGAACTGCGCAGTCGTACTTGCTGCACTGAAATACTTCCTCGGGTGCTTCTCCCTTCAGAGGATCTATAGATTGTCCGGATACTGTACAAGTGGAGGGAGATATAGAAGACTCAGTAAATTCCACTTCTTCAATTTTTACCTCCAATCTGAAACATATCAAAAAATAAGCAATAATTTACAATGCCATAGTTGGTATAAATGAAAAAACAAAAAGCAACAAAAAAAATTTATGTTAATAAGGGTTAATTACAATTTCCAATAATATGCGGCCAATTCAAATATATGTTTAAAAAAACGAATGTGTGTGTGTGGTTGTGTGTGTACCCGATTTTTGTGGCGACGATTCCGGATAAACTACAAATAGTATCGGGATGAAATTTTGTATATTTTATGTCTATGACATTTTTTAGCAAAATTAATAGTTTAGCTGTATGAGCAAATTCTATTTGATCGAGATAGTGTCTGCATTAAAATTAGTTATCAAGGATTTGACAGGTATTCTCATTGTAATGACAGTAGGTAGTGCCAAACGCTGATCTTTTGACAATCCTGGCTAACAAGTTTTATTCTAATGCAGACACGACCGATCCGGATCAAATAGAATCTCATGCAGCTAAACTATTAATTTTATATATAGTATGATAAAGTCATGTGCCTGGCTATATTAGATTTTTTTATATAAACTAACTAAATATTACTGTTTAATATTTCACATCAATATTGACATGTTCGTTGAGAAAATACATGCGAGTTTGACACTTTGGTTTGACAGCTATTCTGGTATGACGTAGTAGATGCGCAGAACGAAACGATTTTTGTACGCTGATGTGCGTAATCGCTGTTTGTATCATTTTTGGTTACTATAGTCTGGCCAACTTAAGTAGAATAGTCAGAATATAGCTCTTTATTTGTCCATGCTTTCATTGCCAACTACACAAAATTAAAAATAAAATAACAAAATGCAAATAAAGCAACCAGCAATGTGCCCAAGATTGATTTTTAATGTTTCATTATATTTTTTTTATATTTCCAGATATTTCCTGCGAAAGACCTAGAATAAATGCATGTTTATAAAAATTTTATATTGATAGGTTGAAGTTTGCAGTTTGACGCAGTAGCGTGCGGTGCTTTTGTTCATAAGGTGTGCAGTGAAAAATAAATACTTGTAAATGTTTAATAAAAGATAGAAGTTGTCTAAAAATGTATAAAAATGGTAAGCTTACAGTCAAAATCAAGCGCAAGAGGCACAAGGCATCAGATATCAGGCAACAAAATGATGCATCAGTGTTTTTTATGTTACAATTTTCCGTTGTTTCTTGTGATTGATTTGTGTTTTTCTAGTTTTTTGCTAATGATGATTTGTACATAACTTGTACATAAGTACCCATTCTTGCAAAATTGAGGGTGTTATTTAACTCCTATCCTATCCTTTATTAAATATATTTACTTATAGGCTATTGATAACTCAATGCTCCTTTACGTATATTAACAACATTTATGACATTTGCATAAATATCCGTCTTAGATTATTAGTAACATTGATTTAAACCAGAAATAAAACTGACTGTAGTGTAGGTAAAACAAATAAATTTAATTTAATACGACAAAACAAAATATACTTCATCAATAGGCACAACATGCATCATGTTAACAGCGTTATTGAGTTATTAAATAAAAATCATAAAAACATGGACACAAATAATTCAAACTTCAAAATCAACAAACACTTCCAACACAAGTTTTCAAACGCCAAACGTCAACTGTGCATCGAGCTGCTGCACGCTGGAAATACGTTTGCCTAAAGGCGAATTTAAATTAACAAATATAAGCGAAATACATAAAAAATCTGATCAGGCTTTCTCCAGATTATTTATTGGAGTTTAAAGAATGCATAGGTAAAAGTCCGGTCAAAATTAGTTGGGTAGTTTTTGAATTACACCATTACTAATTGTTTACCGTCCGTCGGTGCGCCGCTAGCCGCTGCACGCTGGAGCGATATGGTTGCGTGTTGCGTGTATACCTCCTATATGCAGTGTGTGCGTATCGGTTAGTAGTAAAGTTCGGACAGAGGACAAATAAATTGGTGTGTTCTGTATTCAATCTCTAGAATATACTTTAAATTTGTCGTTGGTAGAGTTTGCGAAGGCTCATACATAATTTACATACGTATAAAGCAGCTATGATTCTTGAATTCGCCGATTTTAACCCAAGTTAAAGCGGCACACAGTAGTGCTGGGAAGTTCGACTCTTTTAGGTGATTCGTATCATACGAATCAATTCCGAAAAAGATTCGTATCAAAAGATTCGTTCATTTCGTTCAGTTCATTTAGTACAAAAGATTCGTTCAGTACGAACAAATCAAGTGATTCGTTCAGTATGAACGAATCAAATGAATCGTTCAATTGGTAAAATGAGGTCTTATGCTTTGTTGTGTAACTAGATATAACGTACAAATTTAGTTAATATAGGGTTAACAAGACAAAATTAATAAGAACAGAATATGAATATGACGACGTAAATTTTCGTTGATCCGCCTTTTGTTGAAAAAATGCACGAGCAATACTTGCATTTTGATTTACATTCTTAAGGCTCCCGTCTCCGTCCTTGAAAACGCAAAAGTAACCCACGTCATAATTATTGCGCTAATCGCGAAATGCTCGCTACCATTCGATTCTGAAGGTCCTTATGCAACTGCTATCGGAAAGGAATTTCAATATTTATGAAAATTATTTATGGAAATTTTAGTGTGGATTAGAAATATAGAAATGCTTTCCGATGGCAGTTGCGTCCGATGATTGTCTGCTGCAATACATTATAAAATGTAATTAAATGTCAACTATAAGACCACGAGTTACTTTTTGCTGAACTTCTATAGAATTGCATTCTGGGGTACTGTAGTGCGTGATTGTGGTAGGTTGGCTAACATGTTTACGATAGCGACAATTGTAAAAGTACTATATCATCGACTAGAAAACTCAAACACAGTCCAATTTGAATATTTGTACAAATACAATGCAATACATTAATTTCTTTAGGTTATATCATATGTTAAATGTACTAAATTCGAAATAAAAAGAGACATGTTTATAGTAGCGCTATCTACATCTGGTGATTTTTTTTAATTTTGAAGGTTTGTAGTGAAGTTTGTTACAGTTTCATATTTGAATTGAGGCGGGACCCTTAAACTCCTTCAAAATGTACCCAAGTGCAGCTTCTGTTTTTATTATTCATTTTGTCTTTTTAACACTATATTAACAAATTTTGTGTGTTAAATCTAGTTACACAACAAACCATTTACCAATAGAATTATTGTAAGAATATAATAATTTCGTTGGCTACCACTACCATTACCACCAATGAACGCACCTGTACTGTTCGTACAGTGTACTGCTACACGTATGAAAGTATAGATACTGTGTGAGTCAAGAGTCGGAACGGTTCGTTCAGACTCGTTCATTCGATTTCGCCCATATACGCATCCCGGGGTGAACGACTCAGTACGTACGAGTTATAAGAACGAATCAATACGTACGAGTCATACGAACGAAGTCAGTCCGGACCTAGTGATTCGTACCATACGGTTCTTTTTAAAGATTCGTTCAGTTTGAACGAATCATACGAAAACCGCCCACCTCTAGTACACACAGTCTCGTGCACAGCTTGTGGCTGCACGATATGGCAGCAGTCGCAAACCTCTGTGAACTTGGCCCCTCCTTTTTCGAAATTTGGAATTCTGTTTCTACAGATCGTTTGCAATTGTTTGCACCCTTTTTTATTTTCGTTTGCACCCTCACCGTTTCCGAGATAAAATTAAAACAAATTCGGAGGGGCCAGATTCACAGTAGCCCCTCCTTTTTCGAAATTTTAAATTCTATTTCTACAGATCGTTTGCAATTCGTTTGCAATTGTTTGCACCCTTTTTAGTTTCGTTTGCACCCCCGCCGTTTTCGAGATAAAATTAAAACAAATTCGGAGGCGCCTGATTCACAGTAGCCTCTCCTTTTTCGAAATTTTAAATTCTGTTTCTACAGATCGTTTGCAATTCGTTTGCAATTATTTTCACCCTTTTTAGTTTCGTTTGCACCCCTACCGTTTTCGTGGTAAAATTAAAACAATTTTGTGAAGCGTGAACTTGGCCCCTCCTTTTTCAAAATTTCAAATTTTTTTTCTACAGATCGTTTGCAATTCGTTTGCTATTGTTTGCACCCTTTTTAGTTTCGTTTGCACCCCTACCGTTTTCGTGGTAAAATTAAAACAATTTTGTGAAGCGTGAACTTGGCCCATCCTTTTTCAAAATTTCAATTTCTTTTCTACAGATCGTTTGCAATTGTTTGCACCCTTTTTAGTTTCGTTTGCACCCCTACAGTTTTCGTGAAAAAAATTAAAACAATTTTGTGAAGTGAGAATTTGGTCCTCTTTTTAAAATATATTTTTGTTTCTTCACTGGTTTGCACTCTTTTTAGTTTTGTTTCCACCCCTACTGTTTTTCAGATATATTTCAAATAAAGTTTGAAATAAAAAACCCCTTTTTACAAATTTCAAAATCATTTTCTATAGACTTATTACCATTGTATTGCATATGTTTGCACTCTCTTTGTTCTTGCACCATTACAGTTTTTGAAGAAAAAAAATACAAGTAAATAAGTGTGAACCAGCCGACAATTATTAATTTAAACAAAAAATAACAAAATACAAATTACAATAAATTGAAGGGACAATAACTTAATCTGAATTGCACACCCATGTACAGGCTATCCCATTTTCTCTCCAGCAGTCCAGCACAATGTTAGTTTTAGATAGTTATAATTTCATACTACATAAAAAAGACACACGGAGTTACTGTTTTTCCAACTCCTTAAAAGTTACAGCCGTTTGAAACATTAACAAAACCGTGTTATAAATAGCTCTACGTTCTCAAGGAATCGAAAAACCAAAAGTCTATTAGAAACTTCTTGAACTTCTATGACAATAACTTTCGAGAAAAAAATAAGTTTCAGTTTTATTTATAATAATAATAATAATCCACGCCTTAACATCCCCCCAACATCTTTTGCCACTACGGGGGCCTCGGCAGGACCGAATTATCATTATTATGGCCCGCGTCTGTGGCACGTCTTAAGTTGGACTTCTTTTAAGGAATTTTTTATTTATTAAAACCCTTCTCAACTAAATTGACACCCGATAAATTAACAGAATACTCGCTGTGGAAAGCAGTGAGGAAGTACAAGAGGCCAGTGGCCCATGTCCCACCTATAAGACGAAGAAACTGCAGCTAGGCAAGAGACCTAAAACAGAAGGCTGAAATTTTGGCACATCTAACAGAAATCTGCCCGTCCCACAAAATCAAATCAGAGCCAATATACCCTATGAAAAAGAAGGCATGCAGCTACTTACTCCAAAGGTAATTGCCAGAGAAATCAAGACAAACTTGAATCCAAAGACGGCACCTGGATATGATCTTATCACAGGGAACAATAATTTAAAAAAGGTATTGTTATGCTGGCGTATCTAAAAGAAGTTATCATGATACCAAAACTAGGCAAACCACCGAATGAGGCCAAACCATATCGCTTAACATCATTGTTACCAATGATATCGAACCCCTTTGAAAAGCTGCTTCTAAAGAGAATGAAACCTATCATTGAGAGAAAGGAACTAATTCCTAATCAACAATTTGGTTTTAGAGAAAAGCATTCCACTATAGATCAAGCCCATAGAATAACGGATATCATCGAGAAAGCATTAGAAGAAAGGCTGAGCTAAAACAAAGAAAACATATTTATTTATTTCATCATCTGTTTCTAAAATCTTTTTCTATTTAAAATTTGTTTGATGTTCTTGTTTGGGTTTATACGCATTTTATTTAAAAATATCTTTATTGTGTTACTTCTTCAAGCGGCTTCAAGGGAGTTGAAAAACTAATTCAAAAAGTCCATTGACTTTTTTGTTCAGTATGACATAATTATCTAAAAGAAAATTTTGGAGGAAGAGAAATTGGGATACAACGCTGTATATGTGCATGCGCTTTTCTTTTTTTTTTAAATACATACAGACTTGAAACATTAGAATATGTATTAAATTTATAGCAGTTCAGTCCCAAATTCTAGATTAATGCCCAGGTTAATTTATTGTCCCTTCAATTTATTGTAATTTGTATTTTGTCATTTTTCTTATAAGTTTAGTGTATTGCTATCCAAACTGTGTTGCTCCATTAATGATGCTTGTAAATAAAGTTGTGTTTAAATTAATAAGTGTCAGCTGGTTCACACTTATTAATTTTTATTTTTGTTATTTTCCAAAACTGTAAGGGTGCAAAACCAAAGAGAGCCAAACTAATGCAATACAATGGTAATAAAGCTATAGAAAATTGCAAAAAGAGGCAAACGACCTGCAGAAAAGAATTGAATTTTGAAAAAGAGGGGCCGGGTTCACTCTTCACAAAATTGTTTTAATTTTATTGCAATAACGGTATGGGTGCAAACGAAACTAAAAAGGGTGCAAATAATTGCAAACGAATTGCAAACGATCTGTAGAAAAAAAAATGAAATTTTGAAAAAGGAGGGGCCAAGTTCACGCTTCACAAAATTGTTTTAATTTTACCACGAAAACGATAGGGGTGCAAACGAAACTAAAAAGGGTGCAAACAATTGCAAACGATCTGTAGAAAAAATAATTGAAATTTTGAAAAAGGTGGTGTCAAGTTCACGCTTCACAAAATTGTTTTAATTTTACCACGAAAACGGTAGGGGTGCAAACGAAACTAAAAAGGGTGCAAACAATTGCAAACGATCTGTAGAAAAAAAATTGAAATTTTGAAAAAGGAGGGGCCAAGTTCACGCTTCACAAAATTGTTTTAATTTTACCACGAAAACAGTAGGGGTGCAAACGAAACTAAAAATGGTGCAAACAATTGCAAACGAATTGCAAACGATCTGTAGAAATAGAATTTAAAATTTTGAAAAGGGAGGGGCTACTGTGAATCTGGCCCCTCCGAATTTGTTTTAATTTTATCTCGGAAACGGTGAGGGTGCAAACGAAAATAAAAAGGGTGCAAACAATTGCAAACGAATTGCAAACGATCTGTAGAAACAGAATTCCAAATTTCAAAAAAGGAGGGGCCAAGTTCACAGAGGTTAGTCGCAAAGACGGGTGTCAGTCGGGAGCGCTCGGCTCTAGCAAGTAGCAATGATATGGTGTGATTGGTCCGGACAAATGCAGTGGAGTTTTAACACCATGTGGTGTAAATTACTTTTCCGCCGATCGTTTATTTATGAGTCAGTTTAGTGAATAGGAAATCGTTTATTAAAGTACCCCATTAATGCACGATTTCCATTAATGCATGATTTGTTATAGCCAATCACAAGACGCAACGCCGTCGTGTGATTGGCCAATCGAACATATGTGAAATGAAACCTTCCAATCAAAACATACCGCTCTCTAGAACTGTCAGTGTCAAATTAAATAAATTGTCATATAACCTAAAAAGACATCTGCGAAGAGAAATCTATGTAGGTAGACGACTCTAGAAGAATACGATCGACGGAAAAATTTTGTAACCAACTCGAATATTAAACAGCGATTAATGATCTCGACAATTAACGCGCTCGCTTCGCTCGCGCGTTAAACAGTCTCGATCATTAATCGCTCTTTTTAATATACTTGTTGGTTAAATAACTATTAAAATTATTATTACGAAGAAATATTACTAAATATGTCGGTATATACATAAATACATAATATATCATTTTTTGGCAGGACTATTTTTAATATTCTTCCTTCTTTAGTCCCTAAATCTTAGGGTGTGCACTGTACGCTCTGCACGTCACTGGTTTGACGAAAGGTAAGACCTTATACAAGTTGTGATCAGAGATATTGTAAGTTTTTTGTGCTGGTAGAAAAAATGTTAAATTGCTGCGAGCCCTTAGCAAACAGAGTAAACAGGTGATTGCTAAATTAATAGCTGATTTTGAACGTGAATGTGACCACAGTGGTTCTTTTCAGCCCTGAACTCTATACGCCTTAGTTTTCACCAATAAAAACTTGCTGCTTGCACCCTATGTCCAATTTTTATATAAATATAGGAATTATTAAATAACTTCTAGAGCTAGAGATAAATTATAGTTATTTATGTACCAAGGGCATTAAACGGATGTTTATGCCCTGAGGGTGACCGTTTAAAAAGCTCGATGGCCGATAGGCCCGAGATGCTTTTAAGTCACCCGAGGGTATAAACATCAAGTAATGCCCGTGGTACATACAAAATTTTATGTCCTAGAATAGTTTTGTTCCTCCGTTTGAATAATATTAATAAATATTTTAACGAAATCAAGTGACATGGAGTTGAATAACAATACAAACAATTCAGAGTTGAGTGACAATACAGACAATTAATTGTCAAACTTATAACCCTAATTGCCAATAATTGACATTGCTGAGTGACAATACAGACAATTAATTGTCAAACTTATAACCATCACTGCCAACGGAACGGCTGAATGCCCCCATTGACATTGACGATTTAAAATTTACAATTTGAATGACAAATATTTGATATATAGTTGACATGTGGCAACCCTTAATGCCCGCGCGGGTGTTAATAGTTATCTAACCAACAAGTATATTAAAAAGAGCGATTAATGATCGAGACTGTTTAACGCGCGAGCGAAGCGAGCGCGTTAATTGTCGAGATCATTAATCGCGGTTTAATATTCGAGTTGGTTACAAAATTTTTCCGTCGATCGTATTCTTATAGCGTCGTCTACATAGATTTTTCTTCGCCGATGTCTTTTTAGGTTATATGACAACTTATATAACTTGACACTGACAGTTCTAGAAGGCAGTATGTTGTGATTGGAAGATTTCATTTCACATATGTTCGATTGGCCAATCAAACAACGTCAGTATGCATTAATAGAAATCGTGCATTATGCTGCTTTCAGATACGAGCAAGTTACGCTTTGGTGACGGTAGGTTCGCGCTCACAAAGTTTCTCCCGCGCTCACTTAAACGCTGGTGCGCTCGGAGCGCTAGCCGCCGTGTGTCTAAAATCACATGCACGGTTTACGTCAATTGCGAGCATGTTTTGAGGTTATATCGTATCGTATGAATTATAGTCCATTTCAGTGAGCACATTTTCTTGAATGCTTTATAGCAACATATTCAAGAAGGAACCTATATTGTTCTACGTCTGTTTGCGAAGAAACTATAATGTAACTGATGTAAGTAGAATATGTGGTTTGTTGTGTTTTTACTAAGTACATAAATGTTTATTAATAGCAGGAAAAGCCTAAACTCATCGGGGCCTTATGTGAGGATAAATCTACCACCATGAAACCAATATTCCCACAAAACCTTGCTTGTTGGTAGCATAGAATATGTGGATAACGTTATGTTTAGAATGGTAGGTGGAATTTTTATGTGATCTGCTCTGAAGAATGAGAACTCTAATGCATCGATCAATTTTGTGGTGTTGGTGTTCGCTGAAATCTTATCGTTTATAAGTACAATTTATCTTCTGCGTTTAGTAGCAGCGAATGGATGTTACGATTAAACAAATTACTTGCTTATACGTACATTGCTTAAGGTTGGCTTATTAAATTAATCGTGTTGTTCACTCGCTACGACTAAATGTTGAAGATAGTAGATTTTATACCTACTGGCATTATAAGTCAGTATCGTATTGCCAGTATGGTGGTATTGTTGATAACACTTGTGTGACCATTTGCTTACGATAAATTCAAATCAATGCTGAGTACTTCAGTAGTTTAGTAGATTATGTATTTACTATGAGTATGAACGGTTCAGAAGTGGGACTTTTTAATCGATATGAAACGCTTTGTAATACCGGTATAATTCGTAGACCGTATAGTTATATATATATATATGGTATAATTAACTATACTAATAATTTATTTGTTGTCAGGTAGATTGTTCATTTGTATTTAAAACTCAATGAATTTCTTTTTATTATTTGAAATCTTTAACCTATACATTTGTTTTTAGCTCGATTTTTAATTTTTATTATATTTTTTGTAGTTCAAATTACCAAGAAAATTTAGTGCTGCAAAATGAGAAACTCAGGATGAAAAAGTTGATGTATTAATTACTAGAAGATGCTCAGATTAAATTAGAATACTGTAAGTAATCGTATACATACATAAATGTAAAATTTAATAATATGTATAATAGGGTGGTGACAATTATTCAATTTTAGTTTTTTAGCAGATAATTTGGCTTCAGTCTAGATTTTCAGAAAAGCAGTGCTAAAAAGCTGTCACAAAAAGAATTTTTTCCCTCAAAAACATAAAATTGGGAGATTCCTACTTTCAGATTCAGATTGTACAGAAAGAAATATACCAGAAACCGTTTTCACTTGTTTGATTTTGTCACTTAGCTTTGATTATTGTAATTTTGACTTATAATGTACATGGAAATATATGAATGCTCAGATATCTAGACTCGAATATTAATGGAGTATTTTTTAGATTAAGCTTAACACATTCTGGATTTTCAAATAATAGACCTGACTCACAAAGGTCCTTTATACTCCCTATTATATGCATTATATTATAGCTGTTACTACAGAATTAATAGAACTAAATAAGGTTGCTATAAAATTACATATTTACAGATTTGGTGACAAAATAGTAAAATTGTGTGGTCATTCTACATAGTAATTTCATCCTGGTGTGACTTGCCGTTGATACTGGACAATCAACCGGTACAATAAATCCGAAGAGTTTACGCCAAACAACAAAAATGCTGTCTTGTCGAAACTCCTTGTACATGATAGTGGACCATGAAGAAGTACGATACATCTGAAGAGTTTACGCCAAAGAACTAAATGCATGTTTCTTCGAACTTCCTGATACATGATAGTGGACCACGAAGAAGTACAATAAATGCGAAGAGTTTATGCCCAACCACAGAAATGCATTTCTTGTCAAAATTCCTGATATATTGTTTTTTTTTTCTTCTCAATATTTTTTCTTGAAGATGGAAATGGTGTAACTTAAAGAAACACTGTTTTTTTACACTATTTAAAACTGTTCTAACTAATTGACCAATTGATTGATTTTTTTCAGTGCACGTTTTCAATTAAAAAACAAACCTTTCTACAAGGTATACGTACAAAATTCCTGATATATTGTTTTTTTTTTCAATATTTTTTATTGAAGATGGAAGTAGTGCAACTTAAAAAAAACACTGTTTCTTACACTAACTAATTGGCCAATTGATTAATTTTTTTAGTGCATGTTTTCAATAAAAAAGAAACCTTTCTACAAGGTAATGTTAGGCCATTTGCAACTTATGCTGTTTCATCTAATAATATTTGTTATTCTACTTATTGTACCATATGAAAACAAACATGCCAGTTTGTGGCAGTTATTACTTTATTGGAATTGTAAAAATAAATTATTGAACTACAAACTATGTTACATAATTTATAATAAAAAGTGTATAGAAATAATTAATATAATTACCAAAATAATATTCATTAGTGATACTAATAATATATACAAACAGTATAACTGAAGAAGCGAACAACACAGTTGGCAAACGTCAACAAATAAGATTTGTTAATTTATTTTCTAAATGTTCTTACTATAAAAAAAGCTAATCTAAAAGATAGTATTGTAATGAGGTTTGGTGATACAATTTTAAATAAATACAATGAATACAATGAAAATAAACTAAAAAAGAAATGTTTATAAATTATGTGAACCAGAGGAAAAGACGTGCTGTAATTAAGTTAGTATTGAATAGTATCGTGGTAAAGTTATTTATAAGCCAAAAATTGCAACAAACATGTTTATAGTAAATATCAAATAATTAGATGATGCATATTGTGGTCCTCAAGATCAAAACCTGAGTAAAGTAATAAATGATAACCTGAATTTTTCTTATAATCAACAATAAGAAACTTACATACAACAACTGCTTGGTGTAATTTAACAAAAATATATAACACGGTGACTGCGGGGGTCTCATATTATGTCATGGAGAAACAAAGCACTTCCCAAAATAGTGAAACTTACATATGTTCAGCGTGGCTTGTTAAAAATTGCTCCAAAAAAGCTATGAGCAATCGGGATTTGAAGTTTTTACTTGACAAACTAATAAAGAATAAAAAAATGTGTTCATTAGTACAATACTACTCTATATAGATAGGCAACCAAATATACATTATAAATGCCACAATCACATACAAACCGTTTGGTAAACCTTTATTGATGAATTATAATAGGTACACTCGCGATTCCTGTGGTACACTACAGGTGTTGTGGCTCTTCGTTACAGCAAAGCTTATCGACTAATTATGAGTATTGATGGGAGTTTGTGTGTATGCCTTCTTATAGTACACTGTTGTGTTATAGTATACTATCATCTTTCGCTATCGAATTGTAATAGACACTGTTGCGATTCCTGTCGTACAAAACAGGTGTTTTGAATCTTTCTCGTACACCTCATGGACTTTTGTTGTAGACGGTGATGGGGTTTTGCGTGAGGTTCTTCTTATGTAAACTGTGTTCCATTCTATCTTTTAACAATCTATATTGTGTTATATCGGTCTCAACTGATTGTGCTCTTCTCAAATGAGGTAACATATGTAATTTATGGTAATATATTAGGTTGCCTAACCTTAGGAGATAAATATACATTATTTGTAGTAGTTAGTAGACATACCTAGAATAAGCGAGTCACGTGATATATAACCGATCGATAGAGATATGCGATGTACGATGTCATGTGTGTTGTGTCTTCTTAATAAAAGTTTACAATAAGAACGTATTTTAATACAAGATAAAACATGGTGTCAGGTTGATAAGCAGAGTACAGAAAGCTAGTTGAGGAAGAAAAGCTGTTCGCACAGTAGAAGTCAAATACGGAAGGAAAAAAGAAAAAGTGAGGTTGGAAACCATGGAATCGATGTTTAAGCCACCAGAGCCGTTAGGACTGGATGGGAACGTGTCAGCGAACTGGAAACGGTTTAAACAGCGCGTTGATTTGTTTATGGAAGCGACAGACTTGATGAGCAAGACTGAAGCAAAGAAGAAAGCTGTGTTCCTGAGTCTAGTAGGAGACGAGGGCCTTGAATTGTATAATACATTTAAATGGGGAGAAAATGAAGAACAGACATATGAAAATATTAAAGAAAAATTTGAGACATATTGTTCCCCAAAGAAAAATGTCATATTTGAAAGATTCAAATTCAACTCGATAACTCAGAAGGAAGGGCAAACATTTGATATGTTTGTGACCGAGCTAAGAAAGGCCATACAGACGACTGGCTATACAGACCCAGACGACATGATCAGAGACCGAATAGTGATGGGTATTCTAGACAAGACCACGCAAGAGCGGTTGCTGCGTGAGTCTGACCTTACTTTGGAAAAAGCTGTGAACACGTGCAGAGCATCGGAAGCAAGTCGGACACAATCAAGGGCACTGCAACAGGAAGTAGCCGTAGAAGCCGTCAGGAAGCCAAAGGGAAATGTGCCAACAACAGCTGATTGTGGTTTTTGCGGATACCAGCACGAAGCTCGTAAGTGTCCAGCATATGGGAAAACGTGTGCGAAGTGTCAGGGACGAAACCATTTTGCAAAAGTATGCAAAAAAGCCCGCGAATCAAAGAGAAATCCAAACAAGAAAACAGTCCATGAAGTAGTGAAGGAGGAGCAAGATAGTGACGAAGCAAGTGACGTGTATGTGGACGCGATAGAAAAATTCATCGGTTCAGTGTGCGGAAGTGAGAATATTTGGACAGAAAATATAGAAATTAACGACAAAACGGTGAAATGTAAGCTAGATACGGGAGCGGAAGTGAGTGTGTTGCCGTTGAATATTTTAAAGAAACTTAAACTCGTAGGTAAGATTAAAAGAACCAATGTAACATTAGTTTCATACGGTAGTAGTAGTGTAGCTACCGGGATCCTGGGACAATATGACCTTGAGTTCGGTCGTGCCTCAGAACCCCGTTCGGAGCCTCTCTGACGTCACGTGACCTTGACAGCCTTATCTGACCTTTGATCTCTCTCTCTCTTATCTTGTTGACGTCTGTGTGTGTTTGTTATTCGACCTTGTTTGTTATCTTATTGACGTCACGTGCATGTGTTGTTGCTATGCGCCGTTTGCGCTGGCTGTAATCTCTCGAGCGGCGCGAGAGGCAAGTCTGGACTTGCAAACTTTGTGCCGCCTTGCTGGCGCCATGGATGACGTCACACGCACACAGACACGCCCAGTTTAGCGGGAGATTTGAAATAATACAAAAAAAATAGGCATGCGGTGTGATTTGAACCGGAGACCTAGTGTTTACAATGCAATCGACTGACACCACTCGACCACTCGCCCATTTACGGTGACGAAGCGCTCGTTGGTGATTAGTAGTATGGTTAGAGCGCTCTTCAAGGTCAAATAAAGAAAAAAAGTACGAGAAATATCCACAAGCCTAGACTAGCCTAAACCTGTAATGTCTAACTCTCCCCCCTCACCCCCCTGAGATAAATAAAACACATAATAGACTTTTAAAAATATGTATTTAGTGTTTTATTAATTCACATAACATAAGTATTATTATTATTATTATTGAGGTTGTAAATTACTTTTATTTTTACTTAATCTTTGCTTTCTATTTGAGTTTCATCATCATCATCATCATCTGCTTCACTTTTGTCCAGTTCAGACTCTGAAGTAGAATAAACAGTTATATCATCTTCTTCTTCATGGTAACCAACTATTCTAATTGTCGTTGCACCAGGAGGTATAATTACATTCTCTCCAACCTTTTGAAATTTGTAGGACTCCAGAGTATCCATTTGCAATATTTTACCGTTGTCATCGAAGAAAACGTACTGTATATAATAAGAAACACCCATGATGACTAGTAGTAGTAGTGGGAAGAGCAGGGATGGACTCCAAATGGAACTTAAATTGTTAAATACTCTTCAATACAATGGTTTATTAATACTGATTTTTTCTATGATACACCCAATATATAATGTAGAATGGTGAACTCATCGTTGTTTTTCTTTCCATTTGTATCTAATTAACCCCACCACTTTAAGCCTGATATAAATAAAACACATAATGTTATTGTTAATAAGTATATTTTAATTTAAGTTTAAAAGTTTAATAGATAAAATGCAATTAGTTAATAATAGTTTATGTTTAATGTCTTTTAGCAGCTTCTCTATCTTTAGCTTATGGATTTTCCTTCTAGAACAAATTTTCCACAGTTAAATTCTTCTACATAATAATAACAATGATTAGCTACCTTTTCTGCAGTTCCAATGATTTTAAGGATTGAGAGGCTTGTTTTAATTTCATTTTGTTTGAGCAGAATAAAGTTATACTTGTATGTTCGTGTATAGGATGTGTGAAAATGAAAGAATAATTTAACAGTTAAATGTATTTATTTTTAGCAAATAGTACATTATTAAAAATTCATAAATGTTATCACATTTGGTTTATCTACACCATTATACATAAAACTCATTTGGGATTGTCCATCTTTGGATCTAACCATGTAGTCATCATACACAGCGGCTCCTATTTTTCTCGGCAGTATAATATTTAACATTTCATGTTGCATAATAACTATTCCGGACATGGTTTTCCCCAGTGTACAACCACAATAAATTTCACCTACTGCTAGATCTTCTAAAAATACTAGGACTTCTACAGCTTTTGCTGCTGCTGTTATTGATCCCGATGAAGCTGGTACTGATGCTGGTAATGGTGGTGGTGGTGATGGTGGTAATAGTGGTAATGGTGGAGTGATTATATTTTCACTTATTGAAAAATCCTCCAAATCGGCTGCCGTTATGGTCGATGAAGTTGATAATGCTATGCTGCTGGCGATGGTGGTGGTGGTGGTGGTGGTGGAGAGATTATATTTTCACTTATTAGAAACGAATCTAAATCTGCTAACGTTGTGGTGGTGGTTGTTTCTGAAGCCATTTTTTGTTCCTTCTAGAGCAAGCATAACATCAGCTAAACTACTTATATAACAGAAACTAATTACATACCTTTTTCTGTTGCCTTTTACAATGACAATTTAGCGGGCTATCACCTAATGTTTCGTAGCACTGTAAATCTAAGGTCGTTTTTGGATAATGCAAATTGACTGAGTTTTGACAAAAACAAAAGTACTCATAGCAATCGTTGCAGAATAGTGTAGGCATTTAGCGGCTCTCTGGTTGAGGATTATAAATCAGTCTTAATTTATATGAGTTACCACCACCTCTCTATCCAAATATTTATAGAATATTATCTTTGTTTATCCAACTGTTATGTCTCTTATCCAAACCTAACCACTTTACGAAAACTTTGTTATTTTTTCGTTTTAACACTTTCTCAACTAAATATACATCTGAATATTTTACTCTTTGCAATTGATAATCATAGAATCCTCCATGAATGTCTTTGTTTTCCATATCCTCTAATAGGTATGTAGTTGGGTTAGTTATTTGCACACGTTTAATTGTAAATATTTCAGTCGACCAATTGGGAGTGTATTTTTTATCGAATACTCCTCGTATTTTTGATATTCGTACCCGATCACCTACTTGAAATTTATTTTTTAGTTGTCCTCTTTTTATATTACTATATACTGTATTCAATAACAGTTGTTCATGTGCTTTAGAAACTTCAATTGGTTTCATTTTTATGGTCCGATGTTTAGAATTGTTATATTTGTTTGTAATACTTTGTAAAATATCAATCCATTTATAGTGTCCTCTGTAACTAAATTCTTTCCACATTATATTTTTTAATGTTCTATTAACACGTTCTACAATTGATGCTTTTTTCTCACTAAAGGTACTATAATGATTTATATTATATTTTTTCATTAGTTGTTTGAATACATTATTGAAAAACTCCTTTCCGTGATCGGTTTGTAAATTTATTGGAATTTGCTCTTTGAAAACGTTTTCTAGAGCCTTAGTAACATCTTTTCCTGTTTTGCTTTTGATGGGAAATGTCCATGTAAATTTCGAAAAACAGTTAATTACTACTAGAATGTATTTGTAGCCGTTATTATTCTTAGCATATGGGATCATTTCAACTAAGTCAGCTTGAAATAAATCGTTTAGAGACTTTAAAATTACTCTTCTTCTTCTAAAATTAATTCTAGCTGGCTTATGAATTTCTTCAATAACTTGTCGTTTTTTATCGTCATCCATTATCACAGAAATTCTATTGTATGATTCTGGCCTCCCTTAGTTCTTCAATGATTGAAATAATTTCATTCATAACACTTGTATTACCGGCTTCGTGTGATGCAAGTAACAATTGTAGTCTTTCCGTTAATTCATTCGGATTGTCCCAATAAGCAAATTCCTTAGTCTTATCCACTTGTGTCATTAATACACCACCTGTCTTTTTGTTCTGTACTAGAGGTGCTAATATTTTTTGATACTTTTTCAATTTGCTCCCATCAATTTGTTTGTTAGCTTGATAATAACGTCTATGTGCGTTAGTTTTTAGAACAATCTCGATGTAATTTTTTTCATCTGTATCATTATAACGTTGTGGTTTCTTTTGAAATAATAATTCATAAAGTCCGCGTGTAGCTTTATATCTTTTGTTCTTAACAGTTATGTCACCATTGGTTGAAATAGTTATTTGTGAATTCCCAATAAAGAATTTTTCAGTTTCTGCATCATATCTAATGCCATATTTAGTGTCATACTCATCTTCCTTTTTCCTCATCTCACTAATGTATTTTCTTGGTAAGGGATGTTGATAGAGATTCTCATCAATATCATCATCATCATCATCATCCTCTACTACCATGGGATTACCTGAAGTATGTGCTATTGGTGATAATGGTTCAAATTTCCCATTACCATCACTTTCCTCCTCCTCATCCTCCTCCTCCTCTTTCTTTACATAACCAGAATCGTTTTTATGACCAAGTTTAGTTTGAATAATTTTTAGTTGTTTAGTAATTGGTGAAAATACTTTTTCTTGTGCGATTTCACCATGTTTTAAAACACTTAACTTCTTACGAATTTCTCGTCTTTTTGCGATAATTCTTTTCTTCATGTTCTTTTCATTTTCAAACATTTTTACATCTAAATGGGACGACGAACTAACGAAAAATGACCATAAATCCTATGAGTACTACAATAATATAAACTGATCGAAACCTTTACGATATCGTCCTTTAGATAGATCACTATCTTTAGATACAGTTAAAAATCCATGTGGCTCCTTCCAACATAGAGAGCACATATCTTTAAATTTTACGAAAGACATATCTGCTCCTATATGGTCTCTGTGTACATATTTTAAGTTTAAATCATCCTGTTTAAATAGAATAATTAAATTACTATTGTCTCTAATTAAATGTTTTGAAACTTGTGCATACGTTTGTGATAGATAGAAACAATCAATATGATTATGTCGACCCATACTGAAATATTCACGCATTGTATTTTGGTTACCGCATGAAACATCATCAAAGATGAATATTGAGTTCGGTAATGCTTCATTAGGTGCTAATATATTCTCATTGTTGTGAAAGGAATTAAACGTTATTCCCTTTATTGGTTTCAATAGCCGTTCTAGGTAAACGTATTTAGGTTGATTTAACGATTTTGAATAAATGTAAATATTTTCAAATTTTAATCCATTTTTATGTTCAATTAGTGTAATCATCACATTAGTTTTACCGCAATTTGATGGTCCTACGATTATACACCGTACAGTTGAAGGTAAAAGTGTACCATGCCTTGAACACTTTTTTACATCAAAAGCGTCAGAATCGTGGTTTTCTACACACAACGAAATCTTCTGTTGAACTACTTTCATTTTTATGGACACTTACACTAAATAGAGGAGTTGTTATGAACAGGAAGAGGGATAGTTGTATACTATAATTACGAAACATAATAAATATATTATATATTTCCGGTACCTTGGTACACACATTGCAGTATCATTTTAGATATCAAGCAGTCAAAATGAGAGTGTATACTGGCGACGGTCTTATCAATAGCGCTATTAATAGTTTACCTTTTGAACTGCATATACCAGGAGGTTATCAGTTCTGTGGTCCAGGCACTCGTCTTCAAAAACGTTTACAGCGTGGTGATAAACCTAAAAATAAATTAGATGCTGCTTGTAAAGACCATGACATAGCGTACGCAATGGAAAAAGATTTAAAAAATCGCCATAACGCAGATGGTATATTAGCTACAAGAGCAATGGATCGATTTCATTCTTCAGATGCATCGTTTGGTGAAAAACTTGCGGCATTAGGTGTTGCGGGTGTTATGCGTAGTAAAGTGAAATTAGGTATGGGTTACTCTAATAATGTTAATGCTAAATGCAGTAAAATTATACGAAAACATTTAAATTCGCTTAAGAAAATTACTAAATTACTTAATGACGCATATGATGATCTGGATAATAATTTAAAAGATCCTAATGTTGTTGGTGAAATAAAGGAGAAAAAGAAGCAAACAGTGAACAAAAAGAAAAAAAGTAATGTTGGAAACGAAATTTTAAACAAAGCAATGTTGGCAGTACTGAAAAAGAAAAATGAAGATGCACCAGTCAGTCGAAATGAATTAGATTTAATGATGGAAGTTGATGATGTTTTAAGTCCAGAAATACCAACACCATCACAACAACAACAACAAACTGTACCAACTAAGAAGAGAAAACTGGCAAAAAAGACCAAATTCAATATCGAAGATAATATGATAATTAACCCACCTCAACAGCAACAAGATCCTATTTTGAAACGTAAATTAGAAGATAACTACAATGAGGAAGTAGATAATTCGTCTGCCAAACGAATTAAAACCTAGGTACAAAGTCGTTACGTTCAATAGTTTCATGAGAACTTTGGCGGTGAACGTATCATTTTGTTAGCATAATGAAGAAAAAAAATCAGAAACCGAAACAGAAAGCTAAATCTGTTTCCTTACCGAAAATCATACAGGAAATAAAACGAAGAATTGTTCAAAAACAACCTCAGAACATAAAAAGTGCTATACGGGTTGCAAGTAAAGTGGCAGCAAAATTTAAATCAAAAGTTAAAACCAAAAGTAAACGTATAATACCAATACCGAAAACAGGTGGGATTTTACCTCTAATCCCAATCTTTGCTGGTCTGTCGGCCCTCGGAGCGCTATCTGGCGGTGCAGCTTCTATAGCAAATGCCGTAAATCTAGCTAAACATGCAAATGAAAAGCTAAAGGAATCAACACGTCATAATAGGTCAATGGAGGCTTTAGCCATGGGAAAGGGTCTCTATTTGAAACAATACAAACGAGGCTTAGGTTTGTATTTGCATCCGATAGAAGCACAACGAAACTATTCAAGATGAATATGACTAGACGACGACCGCTAACCAATGTGGACATAATAAAATATGCAAAAAAATTTAAAATTCCACATTTTCGCGGTGTATTCATGAAGGATGAGCTACCATCTAAGATACGAAAAATTTTTGAAGCGGGTGTCATTAATTTGGATGACTCCATTGGTCCGGGAACACATTGGGTTGCGTACAGAAAAAATAGGAAACAAATAATCTACTTTGATTCGTATGGTAACCTTAGACCGCCAAGACAAGTAATCAAATACTTCACTTCAAATGGTGCAGTTCGAATTTATTATAATTACTAGTGATCAATAGATCGCTGGGATATGTAGATCGCCGAGGTGTGTAGACCGCCGAGAAAGGTAGATCGCCGAAGTCGGTAGTTCGCCGAAGTGGATAGACCTCACATATCGCCAGTAATACTGTTGAAATTATTAAATAAATGAAACACTGGACTGTCATCCACGCAAATGTATGAATATAATTAATGGGGAATCATATGATATATGGATCTCGGGACTGCAGTCAGTCTTCTTCGATAGAAAATAAGCGTTTTTTATAAAATATAATTGAATCGTGTATTATTAAAAGGGACTAACTGCATAGAAAAATAGTATGAGTTAGTCCCATTTAATAATAAGCGATTTAATTATATTATTATCTTCCTGTTACCATATAGTAATATGATATTATAGTATGCAATTTTATGATTGAATGTTGGGAAATATGGTTTCTAATATAATAATATGTATATCTAATATATTTTCTAAAAAGAGTAGTTTTTTGAAAATCAAAATTTCAATTTGATTCGACTTAATCGTTGCCTCTATAAACCCGCCTATTGCCCAATAGTTAAAATGTTAGGTTGCATAAAAGGCCTAAAGTATATAATATTCTAAAAATAATATTCATTTTCTTGCAATAAGGGGTAAAGTGATTTTGTTAGATAACAATTTTTATTTTTTTATTAGTTTGCCATTATTATTATTATTTTGGTGTATAAATAAAGGGTAATTATAAATGATTGTAGTCAAAAAGGCCATGATATCAAATGTAAAGATTTCTGGTTGCCGCCCTATTTTAATGGAATATCATTTTTCTACATGCAAACGTTAAATTGGTTGCATAATCTATTTCAAGTTTGACTAACAGCTGTTTGTGTACAGCGGCAAAAAAGTTTCTAACATGAACGTGGCCTACATCGACTACAATATTGTATAATGATCCTGTATTATGTATTGTTACGACATTAAAAGAATATGCAAAGAAATAACACAAAAAACATTCGATTAATTTACTTTTATTGTCTGATAAAATGCATTAACCGTTATATATCTAATAGTCCTAAATACCACTATATAAAACAAAACTTAATTATTAAATAAGATTTAGTTTTGAGATTACATGAATTATAGCACTAAAGTATTTGAGATTATGAAAAAGATAATTAAGCACAGAGAGAAACAGAAACATAAAAATACACACTGAATAAATTAATAAATTGTTTAATTCTTGAAACTTTAAAAGTAAAACTATACGACAACTACTTTACAATATTAATATCTAAAAGTTACTAAATATATCATATATCATGATGTTAAAAATATTTTGAATTTACTCACAATAAACTTGTGAAAGATACTGTCGGCTTTGTCGGAAGAGGTTACGCAGTCAATAGGCTTGTTGTGACCTTCGCCCTCTTTCCTTGAAGTAATAGCATGAAAAAATTCGGCACATGCAGTTGGAGGTTCTGTTTTGAATTATTCATTCTAAAAGACAGAGACATTAAAATTACGTTAAATAATTACATTTGAAATTATACCATGTACAACCTTTCTCAAGAAAATTACTACTGGGGTAGCTCTGCTAAAGGCATAATGGTATTGCAGTTTGGTAACTTCAGCGTCTTTCAGCGATTGTCATTGCGTTCTCTCCGCCTTAGTGGCCCAAATATTTTGCAAACCTATCAATTACCCAGATAATTTGTGCGTAGTAGATTTAGGTTACCACAGATTTATTTGTCAGAGCTAGCAACCAACATTTGCAGGATCGTGTAAACAGAAGAGGAATGTCCTGGAGAATTCTAAAAATTGCGACAAAATGCATATGTACGATGTAGATAGATATATTTTGCTGAATGAGTTGCAAATATGTAAAAAAATAATGTTCATTTGTACTTACTTTGACAGTTCTTGGAATTAACGTGCGTGTATGCAACTAACACGACAGAAAATGAATAAATGTCCAATGTTTACTAAATACTGCAATTCTCTTTACCGGGCAATTTCGTGTACCTTGTCAAGGTTAGGTCGTATCGTTCAATCGTGTTTCTGGCGCCGTCTTTCGTCCGTACTTCCTTCCTTTCGCTCTTATGCAAATTTGCGGATGGTAGAATAACAAAATCGATGATAAAATACTGCAATACTCAGCACGTATTTGCAAAACACAAACTGTTGACGTTTACATAACCTAACTTTCGGTGCAGTCGAAGTTTTGGTGTGGTCGGTAAAAAAGTGTAAGAAACGGTCGGTAAAACGACAAACAGACACGCTTGCCATTTCAACTTGGTTTCAACGCAAAATAACACCAGACTCCAATTACTATCGAAAATAAAACCGGAAAATGCGCTCTCGGAAACCTTATTTTTGCGCCAGAAATTCGTTGTCGTTAGCTCTCAGATAAAGTGCTCCAAAATATGTGTTGCGGTGACAAAAGGCCCTGGAATAAGGATCTTGGAATGTCATCTGATTACTAACTTGCAAGGCCTAAAACGTACCGGAAATAATCAATATCATATTTGCGATCGGGCTTACAATAATAAATTGGCATTCATTTGATTCCATGTTTGCAATTTATCGCCAAGGGATATAACAGATTCCAGCGCGCGTGTTTCAATGCGTCTTCTGCCAAATATACGATTATACGACACACCTTTTTATGCATTTTAACACGTTTTTGCCGAAAGTATAGAGAAAGGCAGCGGCGCGCTGCCAGAAATGTCAAACCGGCACAGCCATGGCACAGCTGTTCGAGCAAACCTTGTTGACGTTGCGTAGCAACCTACGTTGTCGCGGACGAAAAGTTTGTACACTATTAAAAATTAATAGAGTTTTATGGAGATGAAAAATTCGATCTCGCCTTAAAAACTGCGAATTTGGGCAAATTTTACGTATTAAGTTAGGGGACGGTAGGGCGAACGACCCGAGCCGTCGTATATCGATATGGGAAAAACCAAAAAATATCCTTTAGCTCTGGAAGATCGGGCCGAAACACTCCCGACGCGACGTCGATTAGTCGTCGTAATTTTATTAGTATACCGATAAAAAGTATCAGATGTTATTGAAACCGTCTTATAATTGTGGACAGTTATGCATAAAATTTTTGCTAAATAAATTATATAAATAGAATGTACAGCTTTTATTATTCCTATTCCCTGTTTAGACACGAATTGAAAATGTCATCGTCATCGTTCACTTTTACGTTTCATCAGAAATCTTCAGTGCTCACATCTAAGATATATCCACCAATTATTTTAAGTGATGGTGATAATTACGCAATAGGTTTGGTGAATTTCGTCAGCTATAATTCGATACCAAACGTAGACTCGTCAAACAACAATTTTTACTATAACAATACAAAACAAATAACCCTACCGGAAGGATTATATGAAGTGAGTGACATCGAAAACACCATAACAAGTCATATCGAAGATAAATGGACCAAAGAAGATCGTCCGATTGTAATGATAAAAGCTAATCGGAATACACTAAAATGTGAGATTAAATCCAGCGTAGATATTGACTTTACGAAACCGAACAATATAGGAAGTTTATTGGGATATAAATCGAAGGTACTAAAAAAGGACATTAAACATGAATCAGACTATCCCATAAATATTTTTAAAATTAATACTATAAATGTAGAATGTAATTTAGTTACTAATTCGTACAGCAATGATGATCAAATGCACATTCTCCATGTGTTTTATCCAACAGTCTTACCTGGTACAAAAATTATTGAAAATCCTGCAAACGTTATCTATCTACCAATCAACACCAAATATATAACTGAAATTATACTTAAAATACCAAGATGGTAATGTAGTTAATTTCAATAACGAAACCATAACGGTAAGACTTCATCTCAAACGTGCGTGATATTATCTCATTAGAAATGGTATTCATATATAATGAGCATATAAATACATCAAGTGCTAAACCACCCATACGCAGTGTAAAAAGAACTCTCAAGGTGCTAACAACATCCAATAGGAAGTTTTTAAGTGCATTAGGATTTAAAATATTAGAAGAAAAACAAAATTGGTAGAAGACTTATTGCGTTCTGGTCCGATCTGAAAATCAGTGTAAAACAATTTGGTCTGCGTTTGTTGTGCGTTTGTCGCTGTTTCGTTCAAGACATAAAAAAAATGAGTTTTTATAACCTAAAAGTTGGTGAAGGAATCTATGCAGATAATTCAATCACTAGATATGAATTCCACACACATCAACCGTATGCAGCTACAAGCTTCAATCATAACGATGAAATTAGGATTCCAATTCAGACTCAGGACTTGTACTCATTACCCTCCGAATCACTACTATGTATCGAGGGGAAACTATTGAATGAGGCTGGTGAAGTTAGTAAAACATTGAATTTTGTGAACAATGGTATCATGTTTTTATTTGATGAAATTCGTTATGAATTGGGTGGAAATGTCATTGATAGGACAAGACTTCCGGGGATAACAACTACGTTAAAAAGTTATGCTTCCTATTCCCCTGGCACTCTTACCAGACTACAAAATGCCGGATGGAATCACCAATCGTATCCAAAAATAATTGATAAAGATGGAAACTTTAGTGTCTGTATACCATTGTCTATGCTATTGGGGTTTGCAGAAGATTTTCGTAAAGTAATATTGCATGTTCGCCAAGAGCTCATACTATTGAGGAGCAATTCAGATTTGAATGCTGTGTGTAATAATCCGGTAACAGCTGAAGATAAACCGAACATTAAGATTAGTAAAATTGCGTGGAAAATGCCCCATGTTATGGTTGGTGATGAGCAAAAAATACATCTGATGGATCGCGTTGCATCGAATATGGATTTAGAAGTGGCATTTAGAAGTTGGGAACTGCAAGAGCTTCCGTTAGTGCAAGAAAATACTAATCATACTTGGGCCATTAAAACAACTAGTCAATTAGAAAAACCTAGATTTATTATTTTTGCATTTCAAAGCGAAAGAAAAAACTCCCTAAATCGCAATATGAGTCAATATGATCATTGCGACTTAACAAACATAAAACTATATTTAAATTCTGATGTATATCCTTATGATAATTTAAATGTAAACTTTAATAAGAGCAATTTTTCCATGCTTTATGAAATGTATGCAAACTTCCAGAAATCATATTATTATAAAAGTAGTGGGGCAGAACCATCTCTCTCTCCAATTGATTATAAACAGTTAGCTCCGTTGGTGATCATAGACTGCAGTCATCAATCTGAAGCAACTAAGACCGGAGCCGTTGATATTAGATTGGAATTTGAAACCAGTACAAACGTCCCTGCAAAGACAAGTGCATATTGTCTCACACTCTACGATCGTATCATCAACTACAATCCGTTAACGAGTGTTGTGAGAAATTTCTAAACAAATAATGTATATTGTGGATTTTCAAGGCTTCCAGTATAAGGATAGTGATTTTTTCATCAAAGAATTGGCTATTTGTAATGTCAGTACTGGTAGTAGTCTACACACACTTATTGCACTCACACATAAATTGGAATGGTACAAAACATCTGTGAGGGATCACATGCAATGGACCACCACAAATATACACGGCTTAGATTGGAACCAAACGTCAGATTTTACCACTACAATACCACAAGAGGATATTTCGAGATATTTAAAAGACGCAGTTGGGAGTGAAATTATCTTAGTTAAAGGTCTGAATAAGAAAATTATGCTTAAGAAATTTCTTTCTAATGTTATTATAGATATTGATAAAATTGGATGTCCAAATTTAAAAGAATTAAGTACTTTAAGTGTTAACTATCACTGCAAATGTCATTTATTGAACAGTGTTGAGCTAAATTGTGCTCTGCGAAATGTACATGTACTGTATAATTGGATTATTAAATAAAACAAAAACTATCAACTGTATATATGTTTTTATTTATATATATAATGTATGTACATAATAGGTTTTCAATTATAATAAAATGTTTTCGAGAATATTAATCTTTTTTTTCGTTTTCTTTACCGGCACCGGTTCAGTATACTTGAAGACGTCTTCTTCTTCTTCTTCGTCATCTTCCTCGATCTCCTCGACGTCCTCCTGATCACTTTCAGGGATCACTATGACTTTCCTTTTCCTCTTTGGTGCCTGCTGTTTGGGTTGTGCTGATGGGATTTCTTCGTCTTCATCCTCTTCTGGCGGTGCCTCAAGGAACTTTTGAGGCTCCTCAGGCTCCAGCTGAACATTAAACTTAAACATCTTCAGGGCGTCGCGGAAGATGTAAAGTTCTTCTTGATTCTCCAAGTGGAGTTTCATGTAGGTGACTGGCAAGTCCCCAAACTTGCTTTGTAGGGTTGTTAATTTTGGTGTGTATGATAACGTGATCATCACCTGGCCCTCCTTTTCGGTAATGCCCCTCACCCCATAGGTGAAGAGCTGCTTGCAAATTACGAACAGCATCTTCGTCGGCAGACGGACACTGGTCGACTTCACGATTATGGTGCTTGGAATTGAAGCCATGATGTTGAGTAGTAGTGTAGTAGTAGTAGTTGTAACTGAAAGAGAGAAGTACAGTACAGCTGGAACTGCTTCCACAAAATATATACCCAAATTTTGTTGACGTTAATAATCACATGATGTCAAAACAACATGTAATGGAATATTCCTGAATGCTTACGTAAAAATCGAATGTGATAACAAATCATTATTTTAGGGTAAATATCAAAATTGTTTATGTAGACATTTCATCATTATATAATCACATCATGCAATAACAACATGTAATGGAATATTTCCGAATGCTTACGCACGTACAAAATCCAATGTGATAACAAATCAAAATTGTTTATGTAAATATCAAAATTATCACATGATGCAATAACAACATGTAATGGAATATTCCCGAATGATTACGTAGACAAAAAAATTAGCGTGTATTATGTTTGTTCATCTCAAATACAGAGATCATGACCTAGTGTGATAGGATTCTATATCAGTCTACGACTGAACTCTAAAGAGATTATTTGGTTAGAAAACATATTTTCATACTTAAATACCCAGTGTTCAATAAAAAATGATCATTAAGTCCATATATTACATAGAAAAAACATTTATGTGGACAATATATTCGCAATAATGTCGTCAGCAGAAACTATTGCCGATCTATCGAGTGTTGCTATCAAGAAACTTGAAGAGGTAAGCAGAATAATTAAAACACGTCCTCAATTATTACGTTTGGTGAAATCGATAAATAAATTAATTCTAACTGTTCGGAAAGCAACCAAAAATAAATCTGCTAATAGTGGAAACTTTTTAAAATTAGAATCTAATTTAGGATTACTTAAATGTTTCAAAGAACGGTTTAAATGGTTGGCAAATAAAAGAAAAAACCGTAATAATAAGCGAAACCTACAATGGGAACAAGTTGAATCTTGCTTTGATTGTAGAATTCAAAGCGGTGTTATTGTTAATTATAAAATTTTAGACCCGGAAATTTTTTTGGATAAAGCATTTAAGAGTTTTTCATTGAAAATAAAAAAATCGCTAAAAACGTCTCTGTTAAAGGTTAATACAGTATTCTATGCGACTTTTGTTAAACCACAGAACGGTGATACTGATATTAAACATTTTCCTACCAAAACCGAGGTTATTGATAATGGTGTCAATTTAAAGGAATGGTATAGGGAACATGTTAAAAATAAAATTTTAACGAAATTACAAACATTTGAAGAGCGTGACTCAGGATGGGCGCTCTATCAGATTTTACAATTAAAAATTAATATTAATAACTATGCCAATAAGCTGTGGTGTATCTACGTTTGTGCAAATACCGCCATTTATTAGCAACACAAAATCAGTAATTAATATAAAAAATGATGATCCATACTGCTTTTTATGGTCAATTATGGCCGCGAAGTATCCGTGTGATAAAGAGAAGAAAAACGTTTCTAGAACTACGTCGTATCCACACTTTAAACATAAACTAAAATATGATGGTATTAAATTTCCAATGCGTCTTAAAGATATACCTAAATTTGAAAATATGAATAACATGTCAATTAATGTGTTTATAATTAGTGATGGTAGGAATAGGGAAATTCTACCTACATATCTAAGTAAATTTCATTTTAAAGAAGAAATTAATTTATTAATGCTTAAAACTAAAATTAGTGCTGATGTTGATGATGATAATGATGATGATGATGGTGATGTTTGCGTTACACAACAAAATCATTTTGCATTAATTAAAAATTTATCGAGTTTATTAAATAATCAACTTCCAGATTCTAAAAATAAAAGCTGGATCTGTAATCGTTGTCTAAATCATTTTGCAACGCAGGAAACATTAAACAGACATATCACCATGTGTAGAAACATAAATAAAGCTAAAATTATTTTACCTAAAGAACCTGAAAATATACTGTCGTTTAGTAATTATAAAAATGTATTAGATGCACCTTTTGTCATCTATGCCGATATCGAAAGCATTCTATTAAAACATCAAGATAGTAAGGTTACTACAACTTTGAAAAGAGAACAGAAACATGAAGCATTTAGTATTGCTTACTATTTAAAATGTTCTTTTGATGATTCCCTTTCGAAATTTGAATTATATACAGGTAAAGACTGTAGTATCTGGTTTGCAAAAAAATTGGAAGAAATTGCATTGGAATTAAATACAAGATTTGCTAATATAGTACCAATGAACTTATCAAGAATTGAAAAAGAACAACATAAATGTGCAAAAAAATGTTATCTCTGTTTAAAACCATTTACCACGTCAAATTACAAGGTCAGAGAACACAATCATTTCACAGGAAAATTTAGGGGTAGTAGCCACAACTTATGCAACTTGAAATTGAAAGATTCACATGCTCTTCCAGTAGTTTTCCATAATCTCTCCGGCTACGATTCTCATTTTATTATAAAAGCTATCGCAGTTAATATTCCAGGTAAAACTAGTCTATTGCCACTGAATAAGGAAAAATACATTTCTTTTACAAAGTATATTAGTAATACAAAGGTAAATATCAAATTTATAGATTCTTTTCGCTTTATGGCAAGCAGTTTAGACAAATTGGGATCTTATTTAAATGCTAATCAAAAGATAATAACAAGAAAAATGTGTAAAAATGATTATGAATTTACATTACTTCAAAGAAAAGGTATATTTCCTTATGAATATTTAGATAATTGGGATAAGCTTAGGGAAACAGCTCTACCATCTAGGGAACATTTTTATAGTAAGTTAAACAATAAGGGGCTATCGGAGTCTGATTATAAACACGCTTGCGATGTATGGAATCATTTCAAAGTTGAAAATATTCAACAGTATGCAGAGTTATACTTGAAAACTGATGTTTTAATTTTAAGTGATGTTTTTGAAAATTTTAGAAAAATTTGTAAATCTACCTACGGTTTAGACCCCCTGCACTATTGTACAGCGCCTGGTTTAGCATTCGACGCCATGTTAAAAATTACTCATGTTAACTTAGAATTACTCACCGACGTGGATATGTTAATGTTTATTGAACGGGGAATCAGAGGTGGGATCTCTCAGTGTTCCAACCGTTATGGAAAAGCTAATAATAAGTATATGAAAGATTATAATGTTGATCATGAACAATCCTATTTAATGTACTTTGACATTAACAATTTATATGGGTTAGCAATGAGCCAACATTTACCAATGGGTGAATTTGAATTCATCACCGACCGTGATATATATTCGCTGCCTAGTGTTGAATCTGTACCTGATAATAGTCCCATTGGATATATTTATGAAGTAGATATTACATATCCAATGGAACTATTTGGAAAACATAAAGATTTGCCTCTATGTCCTGAACATATGGTACCACCTTGCTCACAAACAAAACTTCCAAAATTACTAACAACATTCTATGAAAAAAAACATTATGTTATTCATTATAAAACGCTACAACAGGCTCTTAAATTGGGTATCAAAGTTGACAAAATTCATAAAGTGTTAAAGTTTAAGCAGTCAGATTGGTTACGAAAATATATTGAGTTAAATACTGAAATGAGAAAAAATAGTAACAACGACTTCGAGAAAAATTTCTTTAAACTAATGAACAATGCAGTTTTCGGTAAAACAATGGAAAACGTACGGAAGTATCGAGATATTAAATTAGTCACGAAATGGTCAGGACGTTACGGAGCAAACTATTATATTTCTCAACCAAATTTTCACAGTAGTACAATCATCGATAATAATATGATATTAATTCAAATGAACCGATTAAAAATGTTTTTTTCAAAACCCATATACGCTGGAATGGCAATATTGGACATTTCCAAAACGTATCTGTATGATTTCCATTATAATTATATGCTTGAAAAATTTAATAATAAAGCCAAATTATTATACTGCGACACTGATTCGTTAATTTACCATTTATTCGTGGATGACATTTATCAAAATATTAAGGATGACATTGATAGGTTTGATACCTCAGATTTCCCCGCAAAGAATATATATAACATGCCTAGAGTAAACAAAAAAGTGATCGGCTTAATGAAAGATGAGAATTGTGGACGTATCATGACTGAATTCATTGGTCTTAAATCGAAAATGTATGCCATCAAAGTGCAAACAACTGAAGATGAGGTAAATCAACTTCAAAGAAAACTGAGTGTTATAGGTGAGGATACCGAGCATATCCAACACTTGGTATCAAACATAGGTACTCTAAAGAAAGCTAAAGGTGTAAAATCATCTTCACTAAACCATATAACCTTTGATTATTATTTTAATTGTTTATTTAATAATGAAACCTATAGGACTGATCAGTATTTAATCAGATCTGAAAAACATGTAGTTTATACAATAAAACAAAGCAAACTAGCGTTAAGTTCATATGATGATAAAAGAATTGTTAACTATTTATATACAGACACCAAACCATGGGGTTATACGTAGTTTTAATTATCTTGTATTTCTCTTCAAGTATATATGTGAGCAGATCTAGAGAGGGGGAAAAATACAGGTTAGATAGCTTAAACTAAAATAACATACACATCTATAGTTAGTATGATTTCAGCTATATCAAGATGTTAATGGTTTTACTATTCCTCTTACCTCTGACGAGAGGTAATTCAGTACAAGAAGAGCAGTGTGATTATTACAAGAGTGAATCTGAAAAGTGGCGAAATGACTATGAATCCCTTTATAATGTCAGTCTATCTATTCATCAAGAATGTACAGATGAACTGGACCAATGTACTGAAGACCATATGAGCGAAATGGATTTGACTGACGAATGTTTCAAGAAAATCACAGGATTCGAAAGACGAATTAAAATTTAACTGTATCTACGGCTCTCATCGAACGTGAAAATTTAATAAAACAAAGTATTCAACTAGAATCTACCATACAAGAATTGAGAAAGTCCCTAAATGACTCCAATAAAAAACTGAGTGTTTCGTACGGCCTCATTAATGAGTATAAACAAAATATAACGGAATTACGTGAGCTGTATGATAAAATTGTATTAGATGCACATATGTTAAAATTTGATTATGATAACTGTGATGTTAAGTTAACAAAATGTATGAGTGACATTCTTCAAAAAGAACGAAAATTAATACAAAATATAAACGACTGTGTGGAAAGGGAGGAACAATGTCAAGAGAAGAAGAATAGATATTTACTTAATCTAAGCATTTGTCGAAAATCAAATAGAAAGCACAGATTAAGTAAAAATAAAAGTAATTTACAACCTCAATAATAATACTACTTATGTTATGTGAATTAGTAAAACACTAAATACATATTTTTAAAAGTCTATTATGTGTTTTATTTATCTCAGGGGGGTGAGGGGGGAGAGTTAGACATTACAGGTTTAGGCTAGTCTAGGCTTGTGGATATTTCTCGTACTTTTTTTTTCTTTATTTGACCTTGAAGAGCGCTCTAACCATACTACTAATCACCAACGAGCGCTTCTTCACCGTAAATGGGCGAGTGGTCGAGTGGTGTCAGTCGATTGCATTGTAAACACTAGGTCTCCGGTTCAAATCACACCGCATGCCTATTTTTTTTGTATTATTTCAAATCTCCCGCTAAACTGGGCGTGTCTGTGTGTGTGTGACGTCATCCATGGCGCCAGCAAGGCGGCACAAAGTTTGCAAGTCCAGACTTGTCTCTCGCGCCGCTCGAGAGATTACAGCCAGCGCAAACGGCGCATAGCAACAACACATGCACGTGACGTCAATAAGATAACAAACAAGCTCAAAGGTCGAATAACAAACACACACAGACGTCAACAAGATAAGAGAGAGAGAGATCAAAGGTCAGATAAGGCTGTCAAGGTCACGTGACGTCAGAGAGGCTCCGAACGGGGTTCTGAGGCACGACCGAACTCAAGGTCATATTGTCCCAGGATCCCGGTAGCTACACTACTGGTAGTAATAGTTTTAGAATCAAACCAGTAGGTGAAGTTGAGCTGTCGTGTAGTGTCAAAAATAGTAGCGCTAGGATCTTGTTTATTGTTATTGAAGGTTATGATATAATGCCGTTGCTAGGATTAAAAGGTTGTTTAGATTTAAGATTAATTAAAAGAGTCCATGAACTGACTGAGAGATTTGAGAATGTTGATTCAGTGCTAGAAAAATATGCTAATGTTTTCAGTGGTCTAGGGCGATTTCCAGGCAAATACCAGATTCATGTGAAGGATGATGCAATGACTCATATTGCACCAATCAGACGTGTGCCTCAAACGTTGCATAAAAAATTAAAAGAGAAACTTGATGACCTTGAAAAGTCGGGAGTGCTGGAAAAAGTAGATGGACCGTCCGAATGGGTTCACCCTTTGGTCATAGTCGAAAAAACCAATAAAGATCTTCGATTATGTCTTGACCCAAAATACTTAAATGCAGCCATAAAAAGGGAACATTTTCTAATTCCCTCAGCCGAAGAAATTACAGCAAAGTTAACAAATAAACGATACTTCACGGTCTTGGATATGAAAGATGGGTACTGGCAGATTCGTCTGGACAACGATAGTGCCAATTTGTGCACATTTGGAACGCCATTTGGTCGCTATAAATTTACCAGGCTACCATTTGGAATTTCGTCAGCGCCCGAAGTATTTCAAAAGAAAAACCACGAATTATTTGGAGATCTGGAAGGAGTCGGTATATATTTTGATGACATAATAGTTACCGGATCGACAGAGGAAGAACACAATAAGAATTTAAAAATAGTATTAGAGCGAGCGGTAAAATACAACGTCAAATTTAACAAAAAGAAAATCCAGTTTAAAGCAAAAAGTGTTAAATTTTTAGGGCAGATTTATACAAGCGAAGGAGTGAAACCGAATGAAAACTATGTCAGAGCAATCAGGGAAATGCCTGTGCCTACAACAAAGAAGGAACTGTTACGATTTATGGGGATGGTGAAGTTTTTGGGAAAATTCATACCCAATTTATCCAAAATAACAGCCCCTCTAAGAGATTTAACAAGAAATGACGTCCTTTGGGAGTGGAAGCAAAAACATGATGAATCGATGAGTAACTTGAAACATCTTATAACAACAGCTCCAGTTTTAGCATTTTTTGATGACTCGAAGGATATAGTAATAGAGACTGATGCATCCAAGGACGGATTAGGAGCGTGCCTACTACAGCAAGGGCACCCAATTGCTTTTGCATCCCGAAGCCTGAATAAAACCGAACAAAGGTACGCACAAATTGAGAAGGAGATGCTAGGTATTGTCTTTGGAATACAAAAATTTCATTTTTTTATTTATGGTCATGATGTATCGATAAACACGGATCATAAACCATTGGTCAACATTATGCTTAAAGAAATCCAAAAGGTTTCTCCAAGATTACAAAGAATGCGTCTCAGATTACTCAATTACCGCTTAACAGTTAATTATAAACCCGGAAAATACTTATTTATCCCCGACACACTATACAGAGCATTTCTCAGCAGCCCAGGATTAAAGACGGATGCGGAATTTGACTTTGCTATACATTCACTCACTCAACATCTACCAATGTCAGAAGCAAGAAAAAAAGAATTTAAGGTAGAGACCAACCGTGATCCACAATTGCAAATAGTTTCTGAATTAATACAAAATGGTTGGCCGAGCAAAAAACACAAAGTGCCGACAGGTGCAAGACACTTAGTCAAAATCAAGGAAAACCTAATTATCAGTGATGAACTAATTTTTCTAAATAACAAGTTGGTAGTTCCAGCAAAACTGAGAAGAGAAATGTTAAAGCTGCTTCATGAAGGCCATGGTGGAATAGACAAAACAAAAGCACGTGGTCGTCAAATATTCTACTGGCCAGGACTAAGCACCGATATAGAGAGCTACATAAAGAACTGTAGAGTTTGCGAAAAATTTGCACGAAAAAACATCAAAGAACCATTAATGTCCTATCCTACTCCACAAAGATGTTGGGAGAGAATTGGTGCAGATATCTTCACATACGCCAACAAAAGCTACCTCGTTTTATTCGATGCCTTTTCGAATTGGCTAGAATTGCTACCATTAAGAGACAAAAGTACACAATCGGTAATCAGAGGGATGAAACGTGTGTTTGCCAGATTTGGTTCACCGGACATTATGGTGGCTGACAACATTCCCTTTGGAAGTGCAAAAATGAAAGACTTTGCCAATAATTGGAATTTTACAATATCACTAAGAAGTCCTAATTACCCAAGATCTAATGGGTTAGCCGAAAAAGGAGTGGGCATCTCAAAAGGTCTGCTTAAAAAAACTATGGAAGAAGGCAAGGATATAGAGACAGCATTGCTTCAATACAGAAACACGCCACTTAAGAATGTCAAGTACTCACCCTCACAGTTACTTAATAGCAGAATATGCAAAACTAAGTTACCAGTTTCAGTAAGCCTATTGATTCCTCAGGTTTGCGGAAATGTAACAGAGCAACTAGAAGACAAAATAACAACTAGCGAACAATACTATAACAGAAGTGCTAAAGTATTGAGACCATTAGATGCAGGTCACAGTGTGATGATGCATGACCATCATACTAACACATGGTCTCCAGCTGAAATCATTAAAAAAGATTCTAGTCCGAGATCTTATATTGTCAGAGACAGTAGAGGGACCATAATGAGACGGAATCGCATAGACCTACGAGAATCACAAAACAAATTCACAATCTCACAGTCAGATATGGATGACACTGGTCCTGTAAGTAATGAGATCGCTCATGATAATAATAACCCACCCGATGATAACATGTCTGATTGTAATGTACCAGAACCTGCTTGTGAACTCATACCTCCTGTTAAGATTATTAAAACATCCTCAGGCCGAGTTGTAAAAAAACCTACCCGCTTAGACTTATAAAAAAAAAGAGAAAGATGTAATATATGGTAATATATTAGGTTGCCTAACCTTAGGAGATAAATATACATTATTTGTAGTAGTTAGTCGACATACCTAGAATAAGCGAGTCACGTGATATATAACCGATCGATAGAGATATGCGATGTACGATGTCATGTGTGTTGTGTCTTCTTAATAAAAGTTTACAATAAGAACGTATTTTAATACAAGATAAAACAACATACAACTGTAAAATTAGTAAAGTCATTTCAATAAAACGTGTTCAATATAATACAAAAGTAATTACCCCATATTTCAACATAAATCTATTTATTATGTTTTTGGTAAACCAAAGTGTATCCTCCGTCAGTTTTATAGTTGCACTCACATTCTTTGTAGATATCCTATGTACTGCTTTCTCGAAACCGTTTAAACTCTTCAGTCCTATATAAAATACAATCAAAATATGGATATAAAATGTGTTATATTAATAACATGTACGCATACCTACTCAAATTCTTCAGACGCGTTCCCATATGTATTTATAAATAAAAGTTCTCTAAATAACACCTATGGCATTTCTACAGTTTACTGGAACAATTCGATCGCCGGGAAGACATATTCGATCATGTACCTCAAAACTCTTTACGGAAAACCGCGAAATGATCGCCCGTTGCAGTATGTTTTGGGGTTATGTATAAATTTTGTTGACAGTAGCGCCCAGGCACAAAAATACATACGCTGGTATCTTAAGGTGCATACAGACCTGACGCGCCACGACCGCGACGCGCCCGCGCCGCGCCTACCGTGAGTAGATCGAGGTAGGCGCGCGCGCCACCCGCGCGCCGGCCGCAGTGGGCGCGCGCCGGTCGTAGTGGGCGCGCGCGCCTGTCACGGTTGGCGCGCGCGCCAGTCGCGGTTGGCGCGCGGGTAGATCACGGCTCTTGACCATGCGCTTTATCCTCTCTCTACGAGGGAGGGAAGTACGACGATTATTGCAGTTTGTAGTTGTATTTTGTCTGGCTTTTCATCATCGTCATCCACCTAGTGGTTTTGGTGATTGTGTGATAAAGTTGTAAGATACTACTTGTACAAAAATTGGTTTTACGAAATTTTAAGATAGGCTTGCAGTTGCGTTTATTTAACAAACAAGTAAATATCTCAGATACATTTTGAAATACAACTTCCTTAGTATTAATAATAATATATAAAAGGCATTCCATAAAAAAGTATAGTTTCTTCATGTACCTACATGTACTGTATAACAAACAATAATTTTGCGTACATTTCTTTATAGATAATTGATCAACATTAATGCATAGCTTTTGAATCTTTTTTGAGACCGAGATCCCTTTGCATTTGCACAAACGGCCATTCTGTTTTAACGGTTCATTCACATAACCATGTTGACATTTATATTTGCTTTAAACAACCTGAATAGCCAATAAACATAAATACATCCACAAATAAATGTAGATACTATATCCTTGACAACATGTGCCAGTAATAAAAATTGATTTAACTAACCATCAATTAGATTGGGATTGTTCCATGCTTGCAAATAACAATGAATCAGCGTTGAATAAAGAAAACCTCTTTTCTATTTGCATTGATTTATTTAAATTTACTTAGAAGACATGTTTCGACATTTCTGTCATTGTCAATTCTAAATCTGCAAGAAAATTTTTTTGTCATGTTATAAAACCACTTAAAATATCTAAACTAAGTATTTAAAAAACTTTTACAAAGCAACTTACAGTCAGGAGAAAATAATTACATGTATCGTAACAACATTAAACATATAATTTGGACGAAGCGATGATAATAAGCAATAAGCAAATAAGCAATAAGCAAAATGCTTATTATCATCGCTTCGTCCAAATTATATGTTTAATGTTGTTACGATACATGTAATTATTTTCTCCTGACTGTAAGTTGCTTTGTAAAAGTTTTTTAAATACTTAGTTTAGATATTTTAAGTGGTTTTATAACATGACCAAAAATTTTTCTTGCAGATTTAGAATTGATAATGACAGAAATGTCGAAACATGTCTTCTAAGTAAATTTAAATAAATCAATGCAAATAGAAAAGAGGTTTTCTTTATTCAACGCTGATTAACCATCAATTGGTTGTTTTACACGAAACTTAATTTTTCCTGTCCATACACTCTTTTCTACTTTCGCTCGGTCCTTCCTGTAGGTAGACAATAAACTATCAATTTTTTTACGTGCATCTCCTATGCGATTATTCCTAATTTGTATACAATATCCTGCCAAGCATATTTTTAAATGTCTCTTTTAAAATAATTTTTATGGGTAGGATCCCATAATATTTTAAATTCTCTGTACATATCTATAAAATTTAAGCTGGCATCATCTGTCCACCCTGCAGACGACATGGCTCTCCGTTGACGTCCCAAGTTCTACTGCGAGAGTCTTTGCGCTCGAACAACAAAATATGCCATGGGACTTGCTGGCGCCTAGTCTTGGCGAACGCTACCGGAGAGAGGCGCGCGGACGGCGCGTCGCAGGCGTGCGCGCCTCGCGTTGCAGACGCGGGAGAGGCGCGCGCGCTTCGCGTTGTAGGCGCGGGAGAGTAGCGCGCGCCTGGCGCGCGCGCTTAAATTGCCCGCGCGCCTGTACTTTTACGACGCGCCAGGCGCGGCGCGGGAGCGTCGCAGGCATGGCGCGGCAGATTTGTATGCACCTTTACGTTCAGAGCGCGAGCCAGCGTTTGTAGCGCAGGGCATTCGCAGGGGACCGCAGCGCACCGCAAGCGTAGCGTTGCTTATGTGAAAGCTACATAAGGGTCGGTGCGAAACGAAAAAAACGCGTTTTTACGAAGTTGGTAGTGTCATAGTAGTATGCTACCAACCAAGGTCTATAAAAGAGAGGTTATCCAGTTTGCTATCTTTCCTATAGTCCAGTTTATATACCCCCCTCAGATCCCTATATGCTCTATTTGCGTGACGTCACTAGAGTCCCGGCTGCATTTAGGCAGAATCTACCATTGATTAGCAATAGACTATAAATTAAGGTTGCTCATTGGTTGTTGCTAATCGCGGATAGGTTTTGTACAAACGTTGCTAATCGCGGGTAGATTTTGTCGCCGCGGTAATAGATCATGTACTGTTGCCAATAGGGGGTATGATTTGCCTTGCCATTGCTAATGAGCGATATGTTTTGTCTACATACGTATTGCATAATCTTGTTTTGTGAGTTGTGCATAAGCGCATTTCTATACTATTTTTCGGGCGGCGTGGTCAGTGCCCTTTAATTATTAGGTATTATACGTGACACAATGAATACTGATTTGAAATTTCGATTCGTGAGAGAAACTTTGCAATTAAATTCGAGCGAATAAATAATTTATATTTCACCCTGAATGTTGTTTAATAAATTTCATTTTGCCAAGCATAAAATTATAATATAAAGATGCACCTTTCAGGATATTTTTTTTTGTAGATTGGTTGACAATTTTTATTTTTATTCGTGTTTAACATTAGACGTTCAATTTTCATATATCCTAAAATTCTGAAAATATTAATCAATTTTTAGTTTTACTAAACTAATTTCTGCACTTAATATTTGACAATGAACTGACGAACATTGGTTTGGTTGGCGCAGATTCTGATGAACTCAGTATTTGGTATTCCTATAATGTAGACATTTTAAATTTCAGAAGTCAGTACGTCTGCTACCATACGTCTTTTAATAAATCAAGATCCACTCGAAGATCATTAAAAAACCTAAACTGTGAGGTGTCAATTTCTATTCTTGTAAAAGTACAGACAAAATGGTTATAGTACCTAATTAACAATTAAAGGTAAATAATATACCTACTCGGGAATAAGTGTATAGGTATTTATAAAACTATACGTAAATACGACAATTTTAGGACTTACCAGCTATAATAACTATTAACAACATTCTTACTCATGCACTGAGCAATGCAGAGGCACTTGGTTATTTACCTCCTACTAACGAGCTTAGAAATGTTTTCAAAAAATACTTTAATGATGGCATAGGTGTTACGGAAGCTTGTAATTTTCACAGTAATAAATTAGAGCTGGAAATTGACGAAGGTGATATCGCAAGTGCTTCTGTCAATCCAAAATACAGAACAGTAAAATATTGGTACACTGAATAGAGAAAAATTAATTTAGTCTCACGCACTGGTCTTGGGTCATTAGAGGTACCCATTTATTATGTATAGTTTCAGAAGTTTTCATCACCTGTATTTGTCCCATAAGGTACAGTACAACATGATGGCCAAAATGTTTGAAACATTATCCAAAAATTTGTATCGCTCTGTAGAGTTGTGCTGGGTATAAAAACAATATTTAGAAAGAATGGAAGAAAGAATTATTGTAAACTAGACTTTGTCGGATAGTATATTTTGTATATCCCTTTCCTAGCTCGTCTAATAAAACAGATATTCGGTTTTAATGTTTTATACAGACCATGTTTGCGTTGCGCTTATAGGGGAATAATGCAATTAGATGTATAACTAGAGCTACTTATTTTACATATTTTTACTTTATCATACGCAGTATGTAAAGTATTGGAATCACGCCGAAAAAAAAATTGAGATTTTAGCGGAAAAAGGTCTTTATGGGTCCCCTGAACATTTTTGACCAAGGTACAAAAAAAATGTCTGTCTGTCTGTGTGTGTGTGTGCGTGTGTAAACGATTTTTGTGACGACGATTCCGGAGAAACTACTAAAGGTATCGGGACGAAAGTGCGTATTTAGTAGTTTTATGACCAAACTTAGAGCTGAAAAGCTTTTGGTTCAAAATGGTCCAAAGGAACTGGCTATTTGCTCTTAGCATTTTTCAACGATTTTCGTCATTTCTGTAATTTCGTCGAAATAGATTGTTATGTACTATAAATGCACTGTGCGGGGTATTAGCGACATCTAGTATATCTTAACGAAACATTGAAGTGGTGGGGATTGTCCACTACCAGGCGCGTGCAATATCGATCCAGTACGACACTTGTAACCGAACCATGATGTAGTAAGCAAGAATAAAATACAGTCCACTGAACCATCGAGTTTTAATATCCAGAGTTACTACATAAAATTTGGTCCGTCGAGCCGGATTAACAAGCAATCAAGCCAGCAATCAAATCAGCAAGCAGATTCAAGAGCCAGTGCCAGTAAACACCACGATTCTAGAAGAAAATCGTCCAGCTGCACAATAGAAACCGCGCCAAACAGTCGAGGTGAGTGTGCGTCTCGCTCCATCCTTGTCTCCTTCCTAGTCCTATATTGCCTGCTCTTTGTCACAAATAAACGTTTAGAATATTATCACAATGACCGAAGATTTAATTTTACTAACACGTCGACGCGGGTCTGTAAAGCGTAGATTAACAAATATCATTACATATATTGAAAATATCGATCTTCAACAGATAGACAGGGCCGTACTCAGTGAATTTAACTTAAGGTTATCTAATCTAGATTCTATTTGGCAAGATTACCAAACAGTTCAAGAAGCTATTGAAATAAAATGCGATGATGAAAGCCTAGAGAGTCACTATAAAAAGCGCGAAGAGTTTGAACACTCTTTCTTCAAAATTTCTGGCAAGATAAAACAAATGATAAGTGAGGCAGGTAAAGAATCAGTAAGTCACAATGTATCTGGTTCCAATAATATTTTTAATACTGTTAATAATGTTGACAACAATAACATAAAATTGCCTACAATAAACTTACCTAAATTTAACGGAAAATACACCAGTTGGCTAGAGTTCAAAGATTTATATGTTTCACTTATTCACAATAATTCAAATATAAATGCAATTCAAAAATTTCACTATTTGCGGGCATCTTTGGAGGATAGTGCTGCGCAGGTAATTAAATCAATGGAATTCTCAGCTTTTAATTATGAAATTGCATGGGATTTATTATGCAATAGATTTGACAATAACCAATTATTAATCCACAATCACATAAAATCAATTTTTGAAATTCCATCGATTGTCAAACCTTCTGCTTCGGTTTTCCGCCACCTGGTTGATGAAGTTTCCAGGCATCTCAGGTCACTGAAACTATTAAAGGAACAAACAGATGCATGGGATTCACTAATAATTTACATACTAGCAAACAAGTTAGACTTAAAGACAGCAAGAGAATGGGAAGAACAGAAGGAAAGGACTACTTTAGAGGATTTTAAGCAATTTATAAAAAACAAAGCAGATTTGCTCGAAACTTTAGAAGCTAGAACTCCGAAAAGGCCTGAAGTACAAATAAAGAAAAATGCATTGGGAACATTTACTGCAAATGTTGCATCGTGCTACAATTGTCAAGGTAACCATGTGATCTATCAATGCTCCGATTTCTTGAAATTAACTATAAAGGATAGATATGCCAGAGCAAGAAAACTTAATTTGTGTTTAAATTGCCTACGTACAGGGCACAACAAGAATGATTGTTCGCTAGGAACATGTAGAAAATGTAAAGAGATGCATAACACTCTCTTACATTTTGAAGTAAAAGACAGCAATAAAGAGAAAGGAGAACGATCGCAAGAAACATTCAGTGGAAGTTGTCAGGCAAAACAAGTACAAACGGAACAAGTACTGCTGGCAACAGTGGAAGTCGTTCTGCTAGACAAGGATAATAAAAAACATTTATGTAAGGCCATGTTAGATTGTGGGTCTCAATCCAATTTTATAACCGAGAGATTATACACAAAGCTCAAGCTCAATTCAGAGAAAAGTGATATTACCATTATAGGAATAAATCAAGTAACCTCAAGAGTAACCTCGAAGTGTCGAGTCAAGCTACAATCAAATACAAGTGCATATCAACGAGCGATCTCATGTCTAATAATAGACGTTATTAGCGAAGATATGACAACCATTGACTTGTCATCTATCAAGATACCAGCAAATTTGAAATTAGCTGATTCCAGTTTAGGACAAGGAAAACCAATAGATTTATTGATAGGATCGGAAATATTTTGGGAGATTTTACAAGACGGCAAAATATTCCTTGGAAAGAACAAACCGATACTACAGAATACAGTATTTGGTTGGACTATCGTAGGAAGTGTTGGTATAACACACACATCTCAACGTACACTATGCAATTTTGGCAAGAAAATGGATATTCAAGACCAATTGGAGCGATTCTGGGAACTCGAAGAATACAAGAACACTAACCTGACAGGCGATGACAAGAAATGTGAAGATTTCTTCCAAAGCACAACGACTAGAACTTCAAGCGGAAGATTTGTGGTTGCAATACCATTCAAGGAATCACCTACAAGATTAGGCAACTCATGGGAGCTCGCAAGAAACAGATTTCTAGCTCTCGAACATCGATTACATAAACAACCTAGCTTAAAGAAAGAATATAGTAAATTCATCAACGAGTACACAGAACTAGGACACATGAGCAAGTCGCAAGTAGATTCTATTTCCTATTTTTTGCCACACCATGGCGTTATTCGAACCGAAAGCTTAACCACAAAACTGCGAGTAGTTTTTGATGGTTCAGCACCTACTAGCAATGGCATCTCATTAAATGATATTCAGTATAAAGGAGCCAATTTTCAACAAGACCTTATATCTATTCTAATTCGTTTTCGACAGTACAATTATGTATTCACAGCAGACATTACAAAGATGTACAGGCAGATATTGGTAAGACCAGAAGATAGGAAATTTCAAAAAATTGTCTGGAGAGAGAATCCTAAGGATGAGTTAACAATATATGAACTTAATACGGTTACCTACGGTACTAAATCTGCACCCTTTCTAGCGATGAGATGTATCAAGCAACTAGGAATAGATAATATGAGAGAATATCCAGAAGCAGCGGAAGTAATACTGAGAGATTTTTACATGGATGATTTAATATCAGGCGCTAGTACAATAGAAGAAGCAACATCGCTATGCAAGAATATCACAGGCATTTTAGAGTCTGCAGGAATGGAATTAAGAAAATGGACAGCAAATGATTCAAGAATATTAGAAAAAATACGTACCGATAACTATATCACAGCAATAGAAAACTTCAGCCAAGAAAATTGTAAAACCCTAGGATTGCAATGGACATGGAGTACGGATGAACTAGGATATAAAATAAATAAGAATACTTACCTAGGCACTATTACAAAACGTTCGATTCTTTCAGACACAGCACAAATCTTTGATCCCCTAGGTCTGCTAGCACCATGTGTCATCACTGTTAAAATAATTTTACAACATCTATGGTCTTTGAAGATTGCGTGGGATGATCCAGTACCTGAAAATCTGAAAGAAAAATGGCTACAATTAAAAAATGATTTACAAGAGTTAAACAATTTGAAAATACCTAGACATATATTTACCAATAATTCTATTGAAGTAGAATTACACGGATTTTGCGATAGCTCACAACAAGCTTATGGAGCTTGCATATATGCAAAAACAATCACGTCGGACAAAGAAATCTATTCTAAATTAATATGTGCAAAGGGCAAGGTAGCACCATTGAAAGTAACCACAATACCACGGTTAGAACTGTGTGGAGCTGTTGTCCTGACAAATTTGATGGAGAAGGTTAAAACTTCAATCAACATTAGTGCTAGATGTTACTACTGGACAGATTCAGAGATAGTTCTGTCTTGGTTAAGAATGGAATCTACCATGCTACAAACATTTGTTGCCAACCGAGTGGCAGAGATACAAAGGAACACTTCTATAGACCAGTGGTATCATGTAAATTCTCAAGACAACCCAGCAGATCTCGTCTCGCGAGGAGTACGACCATCCGCATTGCAAGACCAGATATTATGGTGGCATGGTCCCACATGGTTAAAGGGGAGTCACGACAATTGGCCGTTACAAAAATCAAACATTATACCAATAGAAGATCTACAAGAAGTTAAGAAGCAAACCAAGATTTATAAAATTCAAGAGAAACCATCATTGTTTTTATGGGATAAATATTCGTCATTTACAAGATTAATTCGAATAACTGCATTATGTCTTCGATTTGTTCACAATTGCAAAAACAAGAATTCTAAACATTGTGGAATACTATCAGTATCAGAATTAGAAAATTCTCTTCATGTATTAATAAGGATATCGCAGCAAGAGAGTTTTGAAACTGATATTCAATCCATTAAGCAAAGAAAAAACGTAGATCACAGCTCAAGCCTTCAGACTTTAGCACCATTTCTAGATAACGAAAGAATATTGAGAGTTGGTGGAAGAATTAGAAATTCTCCTTTAGATTACCATACAAAACATCCAATACTTTTATCCAGCAAGCACCGATTGACAATTTTGATGTTTGAATGGAAACATAAAGAACTACTTCATGCAGGACCACAGATGCTTTTATATACAATACGAGAAAAATATTGGATAATCAACGGCAGAAACCTGGCTAGAAAAACAGTTCATCAATGTTTAAAATGCATTAGAGCAAAACCAGTTACTGCTGTTCCATTGATGGGAAATTTGCCTGCAGAAAGAGTAACACCAGCTTTACCATTTTCTGTTACTGGAACCGACTATGCTGGTCCTTTTCTGTTGCGTGAAAAATCAGGTCGCGGAAAATCAAAGTTCAAATGCTATATATGTGTATTCATTTGTATGACAACAAAGGCGATTCATTTGGAACCAGTAACTGATCTGACAACTGATTCTTTCATTGCAACACTTAAACGATTTATGGCCAGACGCGGTACCCCCAATCATATATATTCAGATAACGGTACGACTTATTTAAAGGCCAGTAAAGAGTTAAAAGAGCTAGGTACGTTCATTGTTGATCACAATAGAAAATTATCGAATAGCGTAACAGAATTAGGAATAAATTGGCATTTTATTCCCCCTTATGCTCCAAATTTCGGTGGGCTTTGGGAAGCTGCAGTTAAGTCAACTAAATTTCACATTAAACGTGTTTTAACTAATACCAGTCTTACTTTTGAATCTTTTCTTAATTTACTTGTGACAATAGAAGGTATCTTAAATTCAAGACCCCTAACCCCAATATCCTCTGATCCACATGACCTCCAAGCTTTAACCCCAGCACACTTCCTAATTGGACGCACAATCACTGCCATACCGGAAGTTGATCTGACGAAGACCAAGCAGAACAGACTTTCCTGTCATCAGTACATTCAACAATTACGACAGCAGTTTTGGAATCGTTGGTCATTGGAATACATTGGACAACTCCAGCAACGAATGAAGTGGAATCGCCACCAGAAATCCATTAAGATTGGAACTTTAGTTCTATTAAAACAAAATAACTTACCAACTGCCACATGGTGTTTGGGAAGAATTACTGAAGTTCATCCAGGCACAGATGATGTTATTCGAGTGGTGTCAATCCAGACATCAGGTGGAATCCTGAGGAGGCCTGTTTCCAAGGTCTGTCCATTACCGATAGAAGTTGAAGAAGAAGAGAAGAAACCTGAAATAGAATAACTATTATTTTTCGTTTGTTTAATATTGCATCTTAGATATTTTACTTACCTATAGATTTTATTTAAATGTTTATACTTACTTTCCGTTAATTTTTGTATACCTCGTAGTTTTATTTCAAGTTCATTTACGATACTCTTTTATTTGCTATTTTATATTTACTATTTAAGTATTTAGAAAGATTATTAATCTTCCAAGGTGGGCGGCATGTTATGTACTATAAATGCACTGTGCGGGGTATTAGCGACATCTAGTATATCTTAACGAAACATTGAAGTGGTGGGGATTGTCCACTACCAGGCGCGTGCAATATCGATCCAGTACGACACTTGTAACCGAACCATGATGTAGTAAGCAAGAATAAAATACAGTCCACTGAACCATCGAGTTTTAATATCCAGAGTTACTACATAGATAAATAATAAACGAAATTTGGAATAATTTATGCCTATTAAATTTTTTGGTAAAATTAATAGTTGAGCTGCAAGAGCAAATTCTATTTGATCGAGATCGGTCGCATCTGCATTGATATGAAACTACATAGTAGCCAGGATTTTGACAAATATTTTTTTTGTGCTGTCACACTCGAACAGCTGATTTCATCAGAGGTTGTAGAACCGCTATGGAACGTTACCGCTCTAGTGCGGCAAATTACAAAATACAAATTTCAAATGAAATAAGATCACCAATTTGATTGTTTGTTGATAAGAAATATCAACCCGTCTTTATATCTAATTCTAAAAACGATAAATTGAGTAGAAAAGTATAGCAATGACTGTAGTTTTATTTTAATATGTTGGTACGGATGTGACATCTACAGTGTCATGAACAAATATAAATCTGTCAGAATTTGAATTAGGTTTTTAAACTTGACGCTTCGTCAAAGTGGTAACAACCTAACATTTCCTATACAGAAATATAACCATTTTTTATTTATTTTATTTTAAATACATGTTTCTAAAAAAAACAACACAATAAACGTTGATGTCTCTCCTGCCAAAAACAAGATAGCGCGACGCGCTCACGTGCTACGGCGCGCTCCGCCATCAGTGACGCGCCGCATCACCGCTCGTCGCGCTATTCCGTACTTTCGGTACTTGTGACATAAATAACTATTATTCTAATGACGTAGTGTAGGTAGTGTCAAATGCTGATGCTTTGACAATACCTACGATTTATCTCAATAAAATCGATTCTCAAGCAGCTAACTATTAATTTTATATATTGTATGATAAAGTCATGTGCCTGGCCACATCAGATTTTTTGTTTTAAAATTGAAAGAAAAGGTCCCCGAGTATGAAACTTTAGGTGTCGATCTGATCTGATCTGATCTGATGATTTAGGTGTCGGTCCGATCGATCTGATCGATCCGATCGATCCGATCGATCTGATCGATCCGATCGATCTGATCGATCCGATCGATCTGATCGATCCGATCGATCTGATCGATCCGATCGATCCGATCGATCAGATCCATCTGATCGATTTGTTCGATCTTTTAGTTCCATGTCGATCGATCCGATCGATCTGATCGATCTGATCGATCGGATCGATCAGATCGATCTGATCGATTTGTTCGATCTTTTAGTTCTAGAAGTCTGTTGTCTCCCAATATCATTTAATACAGAAGATTACATTTAATGACATTGCTTGATTATGTTGATTATGTTGATTTTGTTGCCTTTGACGCCGGTTGTTTTATGGGCATTATGATGATAGACCTATGTTAACTACCAATAGAAATAAAAACCATCATCTTTCATCGTGTTTGTATATCGATCAAATCAATCAAATCAATCAGATCGATCAGATCGATCGGATCGATCAGATCGATCGGATCGATCGGATCGATCAGATCGATCAGATCGAAAAGATCGATCAGATCGATCGGATCGATCAGATCGATCGGATCGATCAGATCGATCGGATCGATCAGATCGATCGGATCGATCAGATCGATCGGATCGATCAGATCGATCGGATCGATCCGATCGATCGGATCGATCAGATCGATCGGATCGATCTGATTGATTTGATTGATTTGATCGATATGTTACGGTAAAAGTAGATATTGCGGCAAATGTACACATTTTCCGGTAAATGTGCACATTTGCCTCCGCGTTTGGGTAATGTGCATTCAACTAACATTTACAATTTCAAATAAGGGAAATGTACATTGAATTCACAATGACCATGTCGTTTTGGTAAATGTGAGCATACAAAATACGAAATCGCAAGTGCTAGTAATGTGGTACGCATGCGCACTTGTAGTGGTACGGGAACTACCGTTTCGGTCAGTTCAGTGAAAACGTTACACCTTTCGTGCAAGTGCTCTATCTATAATGTTAATGTTATTATGTTTATGTACCCTACAATAACTACATTACAAATTAATGCCATAGTACTGAAGACTTCTGGATATAATTTAAGATATTTAGAGAAATAAGACTCAGGTAAGTTAAAATGATCATAATTTGGGCCAATATATTCACCTATTGTCAAAGTTGTCGTTAGACAACGAACAGATTACGCTAACGTTCGCGTTAAAAATTATTCTGACTTTTCACCGATCTGTAACTTGTCGTCAGGTAACGAGGACGTAAACATCGCTAACGAATGTTTTGACTTTCTGTTTGACATTCAGTACATGGTCTGTGATTGCTTCAAAGTGTTCGTTATCACTTTACCGGCAGGTTCATTCGATCGCTAAATAAATTCGTTCGTTAAGATGGGGTTCGAAATGAGTAGGCAACTGAACATACTTCATAATATTATTTCGAGTTTTTCAGCGAAATGATTAGGTATTTCCATTCAGATTATACGTCGAACAGAACTTGAAACCTTTGCCGAATACAAAAAATATCCGGTTCAATTCTGTCCTGTATAGGTGACGAATTTTGCGATTGTTGATGGCAATGTCGTAGTTTTCTTACGTACAACAAAACCATGCCGATATTCACAGAATTCGTCACCTATACAGGACAGAATTGAACCGGATATTTTTTGTATTATCGGCAAAGGTTTCAAGTTCTGTTCGACCTCTAATTTGAATGGAAATACTTAATCATTTCGCTGAAAAACACAAAATAATATTATGAAGTGTATTTGGTTGCCTACTCATTTCGAACCCCATCTTAAGCGTGTTTATCCGGTCAGTAACGTTAACGACAGCGACAGGTGAATAGACACAGTTTTACTATTTATCTTGTCGTTTAGATGACGAACAGTTTCACGATAGGTGAATATATCGCCCATAGAGATTTAAAAATTTAATTTTTGTACCAAAAAAATATTTTTTAGTTAGAATTTTTGAAAAACAATGGAACGAAAAGAAAAATTTAAAAACCAACTAGAACAGATTGTATCACAAAAAAACAAAAATAATATTTATTTAAACCAACATCAGTATGAAAAAATATTATTGGAAGTAAAGGCAGCAAAATTAAAAGAAAAGAATAAAAGTGATGTAGATTACCGCCGGCTGAAAAGATACGATATAATAGTGGTAGGGAAGGATGAAAAATTAATAAGTCCATTAAAAGAAGGGGGTAGCATAAAATATTTTGCAACAATTGAAGAAACTTATGGAATTATACACGATGCTCATTTGGCAACTGGCCATGGTGGCCGAAACAGATTAGTGAAAGATATTAATAACAAATACAACAACATTACTACTGAAGCAGTTATGTTGTATTTATCTTTATGTGAAGCATGTCAAAAAAAGGCAAAGGGCAAGAAAAAAGGAATTGTGATTAAACCAATTTTGACGAGTGAAATGAATTCTAGGTGTCAAGTAGATCTTATAGATTTACAGACACAACCAGATAATGAATTTAAATTTATTTTAAATTATCAAGATCATTTAACGAAATTTGTTGTACTGCGCCCACTAAAAACAAAAACTGCGGCAGAAGTATCAAAACAACTTATGGACATTTTCACTCTTTTGGGAGCCCCATCCATTCTCCAATGTGATAATGGTAGGGAGTTTGCAAATAAAATTATCCAAGAATTAGCAAATATGTGGGATGGTATGAAAATAATACACGGGAAGCCTCGCCATTCCCAAAGCCAGGGCTCGATAGAGCGAGCGAATCAAGATGTGCAAAATATGCTTACAACCTGGCTTATTACTAACCAAACAACCAAGTGGTCAGAAGGTTTAAAATATGTTCAACTGATGAAAAATAGAGCTTTTCATGAGGGTATAAAGCAAACTCCCTATGAAGCTTTATTCGGAACAAGAATGAAATTGGGTTTGAAAACATCAAATTTACCTATGGACTCTGTTGAACAGCTGGAAACAGAAGAAGAGTTAGAGCAATTACTAGAAGGAGTACACACAGCCAATTCACCACATAGCAAAGTCGCAGAAAACGATGAATTTTCCATTGAAACGTTAGACATAATTTTCGATGATGGTTTATTATGCAACCAAATTGAAGATAAAGATGGAAGTTTTGAGTTAAATTCTGTTTTAAACGAGAAGAAAATTGCAATTGATAATGCTCGAAAGAAAGCCAGGGAAAATTTAGAAAATCAAGCTATCAAAATGTGTAACCTTTCGAAAGAAAAATTTCCTGCTGCTGAGATTGGTGACAATGTTAGAGTTTCCATTCCAGACGTTGATCGTGGTAAAACGGATCCAAAAAATTTGATTTGCATTGTTTTGTCTAGAGATGACGATAAAAATTTATATAAATTAGGAACTAAACAGGGAGTTTTAAAACAATCTTATTCTAGGCATGAATTCGCCATTTGCGAACAAAAGTTTATATCATGCGAAGATGTTCCTCAAGATGTTGAGAAATCGGTAAGAGAAATTATAGGAATGCAGTCCCTTACTGGGGGACAAGGTTTTAAAAGATGCAACTGTAAAGGAACATGTTCCTCAAAAAAATGCAGTTGTAAAAATGCTGGAATATTATGTAATTCCAAGTGCCACAATAGCAATTCTTGCTCAAATAAATAAAACTTTTTTCATTATGAAATTTCTATATGTTCTTTTATAGTTTTAAAAAATTTAACTTTAATTTATTTGTTTGATGCCCATCGTATTGGTCCTGAAAAACTAGGACGAAAATTGTATTTATGAATATTGGGATCATAACCTACGATATATTATATAATATGCAAAGAAAAGTATGTTTTGTTTGTCATCTACATTTTTTAATTAAAATAATTTTCGTTATTTAAGCCTTTTGTAATATGTTTATTTAAATAAACATTTTTTTACTGCAACAACATTTTTACTTTATTTGTATTCCAACTTTTCTTAAAACATGAAGGTAAGAGTATACATTTACCAAAACGTGAAGGCAAGAGTACACATTTGCCGGGAAATGTACATATACATTATATTCAGTTCACATATACCTAACTTTTTGGGAAATGTACACATTTTACGGTAAAAGTGTACATTTCCCAAGAGTGTACATTTACCGTGACAGATATACAAACACGATGAAAGATGATGGTTTTTATTTCTATTGGTAGTTAACATAGGTCTATCATCATAATGCCCATAAAACAACCGGCGTCAAAGGCAACAAAATCAACATAATCAACATAATCAAGCAATGTCATTAAATGTAATCTTCTGTATTAAATGATATTGGGAGACAACAGACTTCTAGAACTAAAAGATCGAACAAATCGATCAGAGGCACTTGGTTATTTACCTCCTACTAACGAGCTTAGAAATGTTTTCAAAAAATACTTTAATGATGGCATAGGTGTTACGGAAGCTTGTAATTTTCACAGTAATAAATTAGAGCTGGAAATTGACGAAGGTGATATCGCAAGTGCTTCTGTCAATCCAAAATACAGAACAGTAAAATATTGGTACACTGAATAGAGAAAAATTAATTTAGTCTCACGCACTGGTCTTGGGTCATTAGAGGTACCCATTTATTATGTATAGTTTCAGAAGTTTTCATCACCTGTATTTGTCCCATAAGGTACAGTACAACATGATGGCCAAAATGTTTGAAACATTATCCAAAAATTTGTATCGCTCTGTAGAGTTGTGCTGGGTATAAAAACAATATTTAGAAAGAATGGAAGAAAGAATTATTGTAAACTAGACTTTGTCGGATAGTATATTTTGTATATCCCTTTCCTAGCTCGTCTAATAAAACAGATATTCGGTTTTAATGTTTTATACAGACCATGTTTGCGTTGCGCTTATAGGGGAATAATGCAATTAGATGTATAACTAGAGCTACTTATTTTACATATTTTTACTTTATCATACGCAGTATGTAAAGTATTGGAATCACGCCGAAAAAAAAAATTGAGATTTTAGCGGAAAAAGGTCTTTATGGGTCCCCTGAACATTTTTGACCAAGGTACAAAAAAAATGTCTGTCTGTCTGTGTGTGTGTGTGCGTGTGTAAACGATTTTTGTGACGACGATTCCGGAGAAACTACTAAAGGTATCGGGACGAAAGTGCGTATTTAGTAGTTTTATGACCAAACTTAGAGCTGAAAAGCTTTTGGTTCAAAATGGTCCAAAGGAACTGGCTATTTGCTCTTAGCATTTTTCAACGATTTTGTCATTTCTGTAATTTCGTCGAAATAGATAAATAATAAACGAAATTTGGAATAATTTATGCCTATTAAATTTTTTGGTAAAATTAATAGTTGAGCTGCAAGAGCAAATTCTATTTGATCGAGATCGGTCGCATCTGCATTGATATGAAACTACATAGTAGCCAGGATTTTGACAAATATTTTTTTTGTGCTGTCACACTCGAACAGCTGATTTCATCAGAGGTTGTAGAACCGCTATGGAACGTTACCGCTCTAGTGCGGCAAATTACAAAATACAAATTTCAAATGAAATAAGATCACCAATTTGATTGTTTGTTGATAAGAAATATCAACCCGTCTTTATATCTAATTCTAAAAACGATAAATTGAGTAGAAAAGTATAGCAATGACTGTAGTTTTATTTTAATATGTTGGTACGGATGTGACATCTACAGTGTCATGAACAAATATAAATCTGTCAGAATTTGAATTAGGTTTTTAAACTTGACGCTTCGTCAAAGTGGTAACAACCTAACATTTCCTATACAGAAATATAACCATTTTTTATTTATTTTATTTTAAATACATGTTTCTAAAAAAACAACACAATAAACGTTGATGTCTCTCCTGCCAAAAACAAGATAGCGCGACGCGCTCACGTGCTACGGCGCGCTCCGCCATCAGTGACGCGCCGCATCACCGCTCGTCGCGCTATTCCGTACTTTCGGTACTTGTGACATAAATAACTATTATTCTAATGACGTAGTGTAGGTAGTGTCAAATGCTGATGCTTTGACAATACCTACGATTTATCTCAATAAAATCGATTCTCAAGCAGCTAACTATTAATTTTATATATTGTATGATAAAGTCATGTGCCTGGCCACATCAGATTTTTTGTTTTAAAATTGAAAGAAAAGGTCCCCGAGTATGAAACTTTAGGTGTCTCCTTGCACATTAACGAGGATCCATAGTGTGGTAATCATAACACCAATAATGAGAAGAGCTCACAATTAACCATGTACAAAAAACATTATAGGCAAAATATACCGCTGATTAGCAATGGCAAGGCAAATCCTACCTCCTATTGGGAACAATACATACGCAAATTACCGCAGCGGCATAATCTACCCGCGATTAGCAACGTTCGTACAAAACGTACCAGCGATTAGCAACAACCAATGAGAGACCTTAATTTATGGCCTATTGCTAATCATTGGTAGATTCTGCCTAAATGCGTCCCGGCTATCTTCGCAGTTCGAATCACGTGGCATACATCGCTCGTTTACTTTGTTCGAAGATACGCGCGACTCTAGTGACGTCACGATCTCCCTTCACCCCTCAAACTGAGAAATCCCGTCTTTGGATAACCTTACTACTTTATAGACCTTGGCTACCAACTAGGGCTGGGCAAAAAAATCGATCGATCGATCTGATCGATCTGATCGATCTGATCGATCGTTCGATCTTCAAATTTGAAAGATCGAAAGATCGATCTGATCGATCCGATCGATCCGATCGATCCGATCGATCTGATCGATCCGATCGATCTGATCGATCCGATCGATCCGATCGATCTGATCGATCCGATCGATCTGATCGATCCGATCGATCTGATCGATCCGATCGATCCGATCGATCAGATCCATCTGATCGATTTGTTCGATCTTTTAGTTCCATGTCGATCGATCCGATCGATCTGATCGATCTGATCGATCGGATCGATCAGATCGATCTGATCGATTTGTTCGATCTTTTAGTTCTAGAAGTCTGTTGTCTCCCAATATCATTTAATACAGAAGATTACATTTAATGACATTGCTTGATTATGTTGATTATGTTGATTTTGTTGCCTTTGACGCCGGTTGTTTTATGGGCATTATGATGATAGACCTATGTTAACTACCAATAGAAATAAAAACCATCATCTTTCATCGTGTTTGTATATCTGTCACGGTAAATGTACACTCTTGGGAAATGTACACTTTTACCGTAAAATGTGTACATTTCCCAAAAAGTTAGGTATATGTGAACTGAATATAATGTATATGTACATTTCCCGGCAAATGTGTACTCTTGCCTTCACGTTTTGGTAAATGTATACTCTTACCTTCATGTTTTAAGAAAAGTTGGAATACAAATAAAGTAAAAATGTTGTTGCAGTAAAAAAATGTTTATTTAAATAAACATATTACAAAAGGCTTAAATAACGAAAATTATTTTAATTAAAAAATGTAGATGACAAACAAAACATACTTTTCTTTGCATATTATATAATATATCGTAGGTTATGATCCCAATATTCATAAATACAATTTTCGTCCTAGTTTTTCAGGACCAATACGATGGGCATCAAACAAATAAATTAAAGTTAAATTTTTTAAAACTATAAAAGAACATATAGAAATTTCATAATGAAAAAAGTTTTATTTATTTGAGCAAGAATTGCTATTGTGGCACTTGGAATTACATAATATTCCAGCATTTTTACAACTGCATTTTTTTGAGGAACATGTTCCTTTACAGTTGCATCTTTTAAAACCTTGTCCCCCAGTAAGGGACTGCATTCCTATAATTTCTCTTACCGATTTCTCAACATCTTGAGGAACATCTTCGCATGATATAAACTTTTGTTCGCAAATGGCGAATTCATGCCTAGAATAAGATTGTTTTAAAACTCCCTGTTTAGTTCCTAATTTATATAAATTTTTATCGTCATCTCTAGACAAAACAATGCAAATCAAATTTTTTGGATCCGTTTTACCACGATCAACGTCTGGAATGGAAACTCTAACATTGTCACCAATCTCAGCAGCAGGAAATTTTTCTTTCGAAAGGTTACACATTTTGATAGCTTGATTTTCTAAATTTTCCCTGGCTTTCTTTCGAGCATTATCAATTGCAATTTTCTTCTCGTTTAAAACAGAATTTAACTCAAAACTTCCATCTTTATCTTCAATTTGGTTGCATAATAAACCATCATCGAAAATTATGTCTAACGTTTCAATGGAAAATTCATCGTTTTCTGCGACTTTGCTATGTGGTGAATTGGCTGTGTGTACTCCTTCTAGTAATTGCTCTAACTCTTCTTCTGTTTCCAGCTGTTCAACAGAGTCCATAGGTAAATTTGATGTTTTCAAACCCAATTTCATTCTTGTTCCGAATAAAGCTTCATAGGGAGTTTGCTTTATACCCTCATGAAAAGCTCTATTTTTATAGACCTATGTTAACTACCAATAGAAATAAAAACCATCATCTTTCATCGTGTTTGTATATCGATCAAATCAATCAAATCAATCAGATCGATCAGATCGATCAGATCGATCGGATCGATCAGATCGATCAGATCGAAAAGATCGATCAGATCGATCAGATCGATCAGATCGATCGGATCGATCAGATCGATCGGATCGATCAGATCGATCGGATCGATCAGATCGATCGGATCGATCAGATCGATCGGATCGATCAGATCGATCGGATCGATCCGATCGATCGGATCGATCAGATCGATCGGATCGATCAGATCGATCGGATCGATCAGATCGATCGGATCGATCAGATCGATCGGATCGATCAGATCGATCGGATCGATCCGATCGATCCTGATCGATCGATCGATCAGATCGATCTCAAATTGTGATCGAAGATCGATCACAAATTTCCAAGATCGCCCACCCCTACTACCAACTGCACGATCCACCGTGACCTTGAAACGATTATCACCACTTTTTACCGTTAATTGTAAGTGTTTATTCCCAAATCTTTTGCATTCACGTAATTAAACATAAACGAACAATGATCACAACAGGCAGAACCTATCTATACTGTAATTACAGAACCAATTTGTAGTCACAATTTGCACGACGTGATGGCGCCAAGTGTCAATACGCACGATTACAGTACAATATTTATGTGATTACTGTACAAGACGCGTTAATTACAATTTATTTTTGTATGGTTGTATATACCATTTGGTTTAGGAGAGCATGGGTGTTAACATCTCTATTTTATCTATTTTGTCATCAATATGTATCATCAATAAATAGAGATAATTGAAATGAGATATTCATTAACAATCTTGACAATTCAGATATTAATTTAAATGTCTCTTACGAACGCCTTGTACATTTTTATTTTGCATGATTTCTGTGTGGTCAGCTTAATCGGTTGCCGACCGTTAATGGAGTACTTTAATAAACGATTTCCTACTCACTAAACTGACTCATAAATAAACGATCGAAGGAAAAAATCTTTAACGCCCTGGCGTTAAGAAGCAGATTTTGCCCCAGTATCTACGATGTAAAATGTCCCTTTATGATCATGTAGGACATACAAAAATTGGTAATGAACAATTTATTTTTCTTTGTACCTTAATCCGGGGACATACTGTTTAACCTCAATATGGAAATATACATGTCAGAAGCGCACAGGTCAAAGAAGCCCAGACAAACTCGCATGTGACACTAGCGATAAGGATTAGCAAAGCCGATTAGGTTCAGGCAAAAAAAATCGATGTCCCAGAAGAATTCATTAAGCTAAATCAGTGAATATGTTAACGCATAAAGACTTTTTAGCTCGAATTATAAAATACTTACATTGGTTCAGTTCTCACATGCATCTTCTCATCACAAAGTGTAGTGACTAAACAAAAAAGCAAAACACAAGTTACAATTTATAAGCCACAGCAGTAAAGCAAGCAGCTTACTTCCGACTGCCCCCAACCTGTCTGCGGGATTGTCAGCAGGAAACTCTTCAATGTCACCATTTCCTTCATGTTTAATTGACAAATGTTGAAATGTAGTCATATTTCTTTTGTAATTTTCACAAATCTGAGAAACGAAACCGTAGTGCTAGAAATATTTGGAACTCTCCGGTTATGAACTGCGAAGTATGTATCCATACACGAACTAAGCATGGTTCTATTGATTGTCATTTACCTGGTACGACTTGTATTGTCTCTTTAACATATAAATTGTGGAGAAAATTACTTTCTCACGAATTTAGTTGATAGTTTAATGGATTTCCGAACGTTCAATTATCAAATTTTAGCTTAAACCCAGTTAATCTGTACACGGTCAACGCACTTACATCAAACTGTCAGAGAGAGAGGTTATGGTCGGTACGGTCACGTACGGTATCAGTCGTTATGATTCAACATTGGTTGCGTTTAGCCACCTCAGCGCCCGAAGCACTGAATTTAGACCGCATATGCCGCATGCTCAGGGCGCTGAGCTCAAGGAAACGAACGTGTTTCGTATAAAAATTTCAGAACTGAACTCAGGGAGGCACTTATGAAAATTGAATCTATTCTATTCTATTACGTTTTAGGAAACGTTCCTACTTTTTTTATTTCAACAAGAATACAGTTATAGCGCTTTCGATTTGTATGTTTTGTGGGTTTGTATCAGGGTTGGGAAATATACCGTATATCAGGTTTTATACCCTACAGGCCTACAGGTATAATACTGAGGTATAAAACGTATAATAAAGTATAATACTTACAGCTGTTCATATCCGTATTAAGGGTGCCGAAACGGAGAAACGCGTGCGGAACGCACCCGCGAATTTTCCACGTAAATTGTAAAAACGTACTTCGTACCGATCTTTTAATTTTGCTTTTAAATTTGAGATTTTTTGCACTCAAAGGGTATTAATTGAATGTAGCTACAGCATACGAACAGGTCAACGATAACTGAAAAGGGAATACATACCGAAAATTGGTCAGAATTGAACAATAGACAATAACTTACAATTTTGTTTTTGGATTTATAAATCCTTGCTTCATCCACTGCATAGTTAAATCACCTATCAATACATGCAGTAAAATATCCAAGAAATGGCTTTAATTAGAAAATCGGTACGAAGCAACAAAAACGACGATTTTTGTGCGTTTGAACGGAAAGGTATGTATTTTCTTTTTAGTTATCGTTGTCCTGCTCGTATGCTGTAGCTACATTCAATTAATACCCTTTGACCGCAAAATATCTCAAATTTAAAAGCAAAATTAAAAGATCTGTACGATTTACGAAGTTCGTTGCTGAACTTTCTTGGTGCGGAACGCACCCGTTTCGGCACCCTTAAACCGTATTTAACAGTACAGTGCGCACGCGCTTTTCCACTTTGTCAGTAAACAAGTACAATCTGGAATCAGCTGATTGACATCCTCAATAAAAAGAAAGATTTAAGTATAAAACCGCTTTTATATTGGGAACTCTGCTCGACTAAAACGAGTTTTCAGCAAGTGGTCGTATGTACACAAATTACGTAATAGACTAGGGGCAGAAAAATCTAAAAAATTAGTAAAAACATTATGCGTTAAAAATTCAAGATAGTTGTCAATCGAACGATTATTATGTGACCAAGCAGAATCATGCATATCATACAAAATTTATTTTTTAAGTTTAAACTAACGTGTTCATTTTGTGTCTTGTTTTTTTACTTCCCTAATTACAAATTAATAAAAATTTAAAAGACAGATTTACTTATATTTTTTCCTTTCTTTCCTTATTTCATTGAACTTTTTTCATTACTTCCGTCTTAAATTTGAATTTCAGATCAAAACGTATAATACGTTAGTTTCATACGTCAGGGTATTCTACTGTTTTATACGCCACATATAATACTTATTATACAAAACGTATATTACGTTCCCAACCCTGGTTTGTATGTTCGCCTTTTCCACTCGCTTCATGCCATGCACTGCACCAGCACTGCACGCGATCGGAGCACATTTTTTCATAGGCTGGCCCGCCGCAAATTGAACCCAGCCCAAGAGCAGCACACGCACAGCCCACGTGTGGCACAACGTTGATAGCATTCAGGCCTGTGCTGCGCGTGGAGTGGGTTTAATTAATATGCGCCACCTAGCGTATATACGTATTCCACAGAATAACCCACGAGTGGGCTGTGCGTGTGCTGCTCTTGGGCTGGGTTCAATTTGCGGCGGGCCTAACCGTTGAACATGTCATTACTTTTTGTGTTGAGATGATAGAGATAAAATATATAAGAATAGCACCCGGGAAGCTAAATATAATCAGAAAGTTTTGTAAGAGTGTTTAAAAGTCACGGTTATGAACTAGTTCCCCGTGAAGTTGGTTTGAAAGAACTGCACCCAAACAATGCGCTTTACGCATACTCACGGCGCAGTTCGCACCGAGTGTGTGCATAAAATTGTATAAATCGAAAACGCTATTAGATAAAAAAAGATACCAACTTGTAATTTTACTTACCATTTCTATATTTTAATCAAAGGACACAGGGATGATCAAATAAATATTCAAAATATTATTTACAGCAGACGTGTCTTTATTTACAAAGCTAACTAAAAATTAAAACATTGTCGACTAAAATACGAGATGAAAGCAAATTGTAGTTATGGTGTCAGTTTTACGGATGTTTGATTTCCAAACAATCCAAGACAAATGCACCTAACCAAAATCTGTTCTCTAGCATAGATGGCATTTCAAACCATCGATTAGTATTAGCATCAAATTTTTCCACTGAATTCAATTGGAATCCTCCAACAGCATAAATGCAGCCATCCAGTGTAAGCAGTTCATGGCAATACCTTGTAGTGAGCATCTCAGGAATTGGTTCCCAGACGTTTCTGCGAATGTCGAAACGTTCTCCACTCATCCGAGCCCCTAAAATTAGAAATAATCAAATCAATAGTTTTTCAAGATCAAATCCTCAGCATTTTTGACACTATTGCAATGCAGTAGGGAAAATCCTAATTAAATAGCATCATCTGTGGGAATACACTGAAGTAGCAACCAATTTCTAAATAATGCTGAACAACATCCAGTGATTAATAGTCATTTAGTTTTAACCGGAGATGCGTATAACATTATAAGGTGGTTGGCTTTATCGAGTAATTGAACTAATCATAATGTTTGTAAACACAATTATTGTAGTGTCTCAAGCAGGGTTCGCCTGAGTGGGCCCGACCCGAAAAAACCCGGTGGGTTTTTAGGGTTGGGCCCACTTGAAAAAACCCACTGGGTTTTTTCAGAGCCAACAATTTGCAATATTTGGAGTTTTTTGAGTTGTGCTGGCTTGAAATAAAGAAAGGTGTTTATTGAAAACTCGTAATGGGCAAAAGTAAATTTCAAAGAGTAATACAGTTTTTATTTTACTTTTATAGCAACACAAAATATAGACACGTTCAGTTAACAATTTAGAACAAAACTTAAGTTGTATTCTTATTCACTCGGTCTTGTGAATAGGTGTGTTAAGAAAAGAACAAAATACGAACCACCACAAACACATTGAGTTCACCAGTCGACATGGTTAGTGGTGTCCATATTAAGTAAATATCTTTATCTACGACTCACATATAATAAGTTCATTGCATATGTATCTATGACTATTTAGTCCCCATCATTATACGCGCCAATGATTATAATGACACTAGCGTTGTATAATAATGACAATTCGTTCAAATAATCACCTCATTATTTGAACAAACTGTCATCATTTTATGACGCTAGTGTCACAGTCTGTCAAAATCTACGTGGATGACAGTTATTTGACAGTTTGCTTCGCCATCATTGACAAATACATTTAAAATATTTTGCTCAAAATGGAATTTATGAGTCGTAGATAAAATGTCGTATTTGACTCGCACATAGCGGATATAAATCGCTCGCATGATTACACGCTCACCTACGGCTCGAGTGTAAACTTCATGCTCGCGATTTATATCCTTAATTATGTGCTCGTCAAATAATATACTAATACACTTGCACCAATTTAACTGCTTTTACGACCTGCACACGGTTTGGGTTGTTGTTGTTGGTTTTTTGTCCAACAGACATTTTGGTTATCTTGGTTATTTCAGTTCCGGTTTTGACTTTGGCTCGAACACATTAATTTTTCCTATTTACGTATAACATAAATAGGTACTTACTATTCTCGAATTTTCAATAGAACCGTTTCAGTTTTACCAAGGTTTTGAATATTTTAGCAAAGGTTGAGATTTAAGTTTTTTCAGTATTTTATACATGTTTTGGTTCGGTTACGGTTACGGGTTTTACATCATAAATAAATCGGTTACGGTATGGCTTTAGTTAATATTGTTACATAATTAGCAATAGCTATTGGTTTCCATGTATAATGATCACCATAGAAAATTATTGATAGAGTTGTTTTATGACATATATGTTTATTGGATTGTATATTAATCAAAGAGAATTAATAAACCATATAAAACCTCGAAAACGAATTTTCAGAATCGCAATATTGGTGTCAGAAGTGGTTCGAGGTTTTGGCGGAGTAGATCACGAGTATTTACAGCGGTCACTAGTGTATGCCCGTCTTTACTAGATATCAGGCATCGCAAAGCATGGAAAACCAGTTACAAGATATTATGAGCATGATGCGCGATATAAGGGAGCAATCGGAGCTGCAGTCTACTCGAATACAGTCTCTCCAGGAAAGCTTGAATACAAAATTCGAAGAGCATAAGTTAGCTATCGATACGAAATTTGACGAGCAAGAACAACGAATTTTAGATGGAGTGAAGCGCGAAGTTGATGAAAGGTTGGCGTCTATTGATTCTCGGCTGGATCGCACCAGCGATACGATCATTGGCTTGGAAGGTAAATTGCTGTTGATAGAAGAACGTCTTGGAAGGGAGATTGTTGGTGTACAGACTACTGCTACTGTAGTTACACCAAAAATTCAAGCTCAACCTCCTAGCTACGGGGGACAATCCTCTTGGACAATGTATAGGAGACAGTTTGAAGCTGCAGCCCTAGCTAATTCCTGGTCGGATGCACAAAAGGCGACTAACCTTATCTTAGCGTTAAGGGGCCAAGCTTTAGACACGTTGCAAACCTTGTCTGTTGATGAACAGCAGAACTATGACAGTTTAATCAAGACGTTAGAGCTGAGATTTGGAGGTGAGCACATGAGGCAGGTGTATGCCACTCAATTGAAGTCCCGCTTGCAGAAGAGTACGGAGTCTTTGCAGGAGTTTGAGACGGAAGTAAAGAGGTTAGTTCATCTGGCGTATCCTTCTGCTTCAGGAACAATTGGCAGCGGAGACCTTCATCAGCGTCCTTTACGATATTGAAGTGAGAAAAGTGCTTCAAATATCTAGCCTAAAGAAATCCGGAGATGCATGCATTCGAGCATTGGAAGTGGAAGCCGCTTATGGCAATTGTAAACACACAAGTAAAGTGGGCGTTGTTAGTGCCGGGGAAGCGCATTCGAATGCAATTGAACAAGTTTTGGAGAGATTAACTCAACAATTTGAGGACTTGGCAAAACAATTGAGGGATTCTACAAGATCGCCAAAGAAATCTTTTGTATGTTATAGGTGTGGTAAACGGGGTCGCTTCATGCGGGACTGTAGAGTTTCTTCTCCTGTCGTAAATAAAAGACCGGAACAGCAGAAGAATTTTTCGGAAAACTAAAGAAAGCCAGCGCATCGGGGAACGTGCTGGCTGGCGCAAATAATGCCCCAAAAATTGTGACCATCAGGAATGTTGCACGGACTGCGGAAAGTCCAACCATAAGAGGGAAAATAAATGGCCAAATTGCGACAATAACAGTTGATACCGGGGCGGAGATCTCCTTAGTTCGTCACGGGCTTATTACCACCGGGAATCTGGACTGTTCGTCTTCGGGAATATTTTTAAGAACAGTCTCTGGAGAAAGAATCTCCGTAATGGGAAGCACTGAAGTGAAGATAGAGCTAGGGCGGCTGGGCATGGGACACATGGTCGTAGTGGCTGATATCCGTGATGGCATGGACCTTATCAGTAAATATGGGATGGCACTGGACCCAGAGTCGAACGTGTTGCGCTTTGAGCAAGAAGAATTTGTCCTGAGGTCTTCTTGCGAGAACTTAACCGGTGTTAAGCTTGTTGTTTCCAGCACCGTGAAAGTCCCTGCGAATAAGGAATCTTTTGTTCCAGTTATGTTGACCTCCGAGTCAGGATTCAAGATAGGAGTTATTCAACCGGTACAAGCTCTCAAACATGGGCTTCTGGTGGCTAGTAGCTAGTAGCTTAGTGCGGACCGATCGTAATATACCCCTTAGAGTAGCAAATATTTACCAACTACTGTGACCTTGAAGGAAGGAGAAGTGATCGGTATGTGCGAACCAGTTAGAACCATTGTCAACTATGAAAAACAGAATTGCATCATTAAGGCGTTCCATCAAGACGTAGTAGATCTAGACATGGATTCGGATCATTTGACGGATGCTGAACAGGAGTTGGTAAAAAAATTCATACGCAAGTTTAGGCACATTTTTGCAGCTATGGACGGTCCAGCAGGGAGAACACACATCGTCCAGCATCGCATCAATACTGGGGATATTCAACCTATTCGACAGCCGCCTAGGAGACTGCCCTTAGCGAAACAAGGTGAGGTATCAGAACTGGTAAATAAAATGCTTCAGGAAGGTGTCATTGAAGAGTCATCTCCTGTACTATTAGTCACAAAGAAAGATGGAAGTACTAGGTTTTGCGGGGATTACAGGAGGTTGAATGACGTTACTAGGAAGGACAGTTACACTCTTCCTCGGATCGATGATACGCTATCCACTTTATCCGGATCTGCATGGTTCTCCACGCTTGACCTCAACAGCGGATATTGGCAAGTGGGAATGCATCCAGAAGCAAAGGAAAAAACCGCATTTTCAGCCGGAAATGGTTTGTATCAGTTCTCCGTCATGCCTTTTGGCCTATGCAATGCGCCAGCAACTTTTGAGCACTTGACGGAGATGGTCTCAAAAGATTTGACCTGGAAGACGTGTTTAGTATACCTCGATGACGTTCTGGTGTTGGGAACTTCCTTCGACGATCACTTGAAGAATCTGGAAGAGGTTTTCAGCCGACTCGAGAATGCTAACTTAAAATTGAATCCGAAGAAGTGCAGACTATTCCAAAAGAGAGTAGAATTTTTAGGTTATACCGTGTCCGAAGAGGGAATTGAAACGAGTGCTGGAAAAGTCAGTGCTATTCGTGATTGGACGAGACCTACAGATAAACATGAAATAAGAAGCTTCCTAGGAATCTGTAGTTATTATAGACGGTTCGTGGAACGTTTCTCCGACATCGCTGCGCCACTTCACAAACTTACAGAACAAAAGTCGCTATTCGTATGGTCACCTCAATGCGAGACATCATTTAGAAAGCTTAAAGCTGCGTTATGTTCGTCTCCAATATTGACTCATCCTAGAGAAAAAGGTATGTTTATTTTAGATACTGATGCCAGTAACTCAGGAGTTGGTGCAGTTTTATCGCTAATCCAGGATGGAGAAGAGAAGGTGTTAGAATATTTTACTGGGACCCATAGTAAGCCAGAGCGAAATTATTGTGCCACGAGAAAGGAGCTTTTAGCCATAATGAAATCCGTAGGTCACTTCCATAATTATCTGTATGGGAGGTATTTCCTAATCAGGACTGACCACGCAGCACTTACTTGGTTGTTACATGGTTGTTACAGATGAAGAATCCCGAAGGACAACTGGCGCGATGGCTAGAGAAGCTAGAACAGTACCACTATAAGGTGAAGCACAGGGCTGGAAGACTCCACAATAATGCCGACGCTTTGTCCAGAAGACCGTGCTCAAACTGCAAGCACTGTAGTCGGATTGATCAACAACAGGAAAAGTTCTCCATTCAACGAACGGTTTTTGGCGAGTACCCAGAATGGACAATGGCACAACTCCGAAAAGACCAAGAAGAGGACTCCGACATTGCACCTCTTTTACTGGCAAAGGAAACAGGTGGGCAAAGACCTAGATGGGAAGACATTTCAGCAAAGTCTTCGAACTTTAAAGCTTTGTGGGCTCAGTGGGACTCTTTGCAAGTAGAAAGTGGCCTGTTAAAAAGAGCATGGGAAAGTCCGGATGGGAAGTCAGTCACCATGCAGCTAGTCGTACCCCATGTTAAAGTAAAGATGGTTTTAGAGGAACTACATGGCGGCTGTTCTGGCGCTCATTTTGGAGTGAATAAAACACTCGCTAAGACACGGGAGCGTTTCTATTGGGTACATTACCATGAAGACGTGGAGAATTGGTGTAGGAAATGCTCGCTGTGTGGAGCAAGCAGAGGATTACAGACAAGGTCAAGAGGGAAGCTTCAACAGTATAACGTCGGAGCACCCTTTGAGAGGATTGCCATTGATGTAGCTGGGCCATTTCCTTCAACAAACAACGGAAATAAATACATATTGGTTGTCAGCGATTACTTCAGCAAATGGCCCGAAGCTTACGCAATTCCGAATCAAGAGGCTATAACTGTTGCAACCGTCTTGGTGGAAAATTGGGTAACTAGATTTGGTGTTCCACAAGAGCTGCACACTGACCAGGGAAGTAATTTTGAGTCGTCAGTTTTCCAAAGAATGGCTCAGTTGTTGGGCATTTGGAAGACTAGGACGACACCACTTCCTGTGGGTGAAGTGGTGTCTGATGGCATGGCGGAGCGGTTTAACCAAACAATGGAGGCGCACCTGTCAAAAGTAGTGGACGAGAGCCAAAAGGATTGGGATAAACATATCCCGTTGTTTTTAATTTCTTACCGTGGAGCTATTCATGACACTACGGGACAGACACCTGCTCGTATTGTTTTTGGTAGGGAACTTCGTCTTCCCTGCGATTTGATGTTTGGTTCCCCGCTAAACAAACCCAAAGATGTTTCGGATTATGTGGAGGAACTGAAGGAGAGGCTGTTGAAAGTACATTCAATTGTGCGAACCCTCATTCAGTTGGCAAGTGACCGTATGAAGGCTCGATACGACTTGAAAGCTAACTCCAATGGCTTCAAAGAAGGGGATCTGGTTTGGCTATATAATCCGAAACGCAAAAAGGGACGGTCACCCAAGTTATCACCATCCTGGGAAGGGCCGTATACTGTAATCACGCGCATTAACGATGTAGTTTACAGGATACGAAAGAATCCAAAGACGAACAAGAAGATAGTGCACCTGGACCGACTGGTCTATCGAGGTGCCGAGCAAGATAATCGAGACGATTAAAATTAAAAGGAGGGCAGTGTTACATAATTAGCAATAGCTATTGGTTTCCATGTATAACGATGACCATAGAAAATTATTGATAGAGTTGTTTTATGACATATATCTTGATTGGATTGTATATTAGTCAAAGAGAATTAATAAACCATATAAAACCTCGAAAACGAATTTTCAGAATCGTAATAATATTTACTATTGCCCACTTTTACCCGACAAACCCCGAAAAAACCCACTTGGGCCCAGTGGGTTGGGTTTTTTCAAAATACCCCGGGTTTTTTCAAACCCTGGTCTCAAGTAGACAGTTGATCAGATCTTAGTTAAAAATAATGATGCCATCAAATTATCGTCTAATTTAAATACAAGGTGATTCAAGTTTTACAAATATACGAAGAATAAAGCGTATATTCTGCAATCAGAAAAGATTGTGTGATTATCATGAATAAACGGTTGGTGATTTCTTAATCAAACATAGATGATTATCATGTCACTTTTATCTGTATTCATATCTATCTTTTAGTTGTGGGAACACACTGAACTAAAATATTTAATTTACTACTCTAGTGCGCAATCGGAATGTAATTAATTGAGACAAATGTAAAAAGTATATATAGATAATTGGCATTAAATGGATCAACAGTCAACTAACATGTAACATAGTATAATTTTATTATTACATCATAGAAGAACTTACCATATCCTCCAGTGCAGTATATATAATCATTTAATACGGTCACTCCATGACTATATCGGCTCGTTCTCATGGATGGCGCAGGAAACCATCTGCCCTCACGGGAGTCAAACCTCTCTACCGAATTTAGCAACTGCCCATTCCAACCCCCAACAGCATAAATACAATCACCTGAAAAAAGAAAATCAACTCAGTCCTGTATATTCAATATTAAATTTGATCTCACTTACCAATAACAGCCGTCTTCGAGGCATATCGCTTGGTATTCATCGTAGCACATGTTTTGTATGGGGCGGTCGATACATTGTTCGACGGTGCATAAAAAGTCATTGTTTTTATTTACCCCTCCACAAATGAATATTGCACCACTAAGTGAACTAATAGCTAGAATAAAGTCTGGTTAGTTGGGGTGATTTCTGGTAAGTGGTATTTCTAATTTCTTATGCTTTTACCGTGGTCATATCTCTCATGCGGCAAAGGTGTTGTAAAAGACCAAGCATCTTTTGCCGGATCATAGTACTCAGCGGATGAAAGTGGTTTTAGACTGTCCAACCCTCCAAATGCATACAGAAGTTTGTCTAGGCCACAAACTGCATGGCGGCGTCTATTGTTTTGCATGGATGCGATTTCATGCCATGTGTTGGTTTCAGAATTATAGACATCACATTCTGACATTGAACAGCCTGTCTGGAAGTCTGGAAAGTTACGCAATAAATAGCAAATCGCAGGATTACATTTTTATTGTTTTAATTTAGAACTTGAGCCTAACAAGTGATCAAATTTGGCTCACCTCAACCGTATTTGGCAGTTTTACTACAACTACCCAACTGAAGGTAAACCTACTCTAGATTGTAAGATGACAACTCTAATTTTCGAAATTTATGCAAAATTATTGTCGTAAAGTAATATATAACACTCGTTCCATTTGGGCACTCCTGGCTACGATCGTCGTGCCCAAAACAACTCGTGTGCCAATTTTAGTCTTATACAACTTGTATAATAATATACTATTAAGAAATTTCAAAAGCCATTTTAGCCCATTTTGTTCATTATATAGATACATTATGTTCACAACAATATGAACTGAAAAGATCCCAACATATACACTCTAATAGAAAATTAATAATGCTATTAATATAGTGTTGCCAGAATATCTCTTTTAAAGAGGACATATTTACTTCTTCAATTCTATTTTTAATATACAATATGTATAAAAAACAAAACGGAACAATCCATAATGTTAATCCATTTTGACAGGTGTATGCATTTTTGTACTAATAAATACCCTCCCATTTATTTCTGCGAAATTTGTTATAGGATTTAGTATTTTTTTTTATAATTCATTGTTTAAATTGTGTGACTGTACAAGAAATTTGCAATAATATGCAAGTAAAGAAAAATGTTGCCGCTATAAACAGACAAAAATTTACAAAATCCCATTTATTTACATATTGAAGTAAACTTTTTGACAAATCTTACATGACAGGAACGCTTTCAGTCCGGATTCGTATGTAGCGCAAAGAAATCTATCAAAATATGCCAATTAGGGTTTCCAATCCCAGACAATATACTGGTCCCGGGATTTAAGATTCTGTAATCCCGGGATTCATGAGAAAAGCAAAAATCGCCGGATCAAAACGCCTGGGATGCCAAATATACCAAATCCAGTCAGTAAGAAACGCCTAAAATATACTTGATTTGACAATATCTTTTAAGCCAAAAATTAATCAACATTTGAAATCGAATTTTACCTTAAAATCTATTACATAATAACCTGCTCTTTTCAAGAATCAATAGTACTCAATATTAATGAAATATTCAGTGTAACTTCTTAGATGAATAAGGAGTTGGACTATTTATTTTTTTGCCAAATACATTTCAAATAGCCCACATTATAAAAAGAGATTTTTCTAAAATGGAAATGAAAAAAATCTAAAAGCACTATTGAATTCTACCTACTTTTTGCGAAATCTGTTCTTCCTATTATAACAAGTTTGTGTAAACAAACATTTTATACTTGATACTTAATTTAATCATAAAGGGTGCTGTTATAGACTGAAGTTCATACTTATAAAACCGCAGTTTAATTGATTTATTGTAAATCAGTGCCCGCATTTCGCTAAATAACAAAAAAATAATAAAAATATAGCTCATTATTTCTCGGGATCCTGGGATTGGAAGCCCTAATGCCAATAAATGTTTTTTAAATGTTCTCACAGGAGTTTTTTGGTACACTTTTGGGGCACATCTATTGTGGTCAATCAGTATTATTTATTCTTGTGGCATCTTCGTTTGTCCTATTTTTATTTGAAAAGTTCTCTTTATTCATTTCATACTTCTGGCAATTCCATACTACAATACACTTAGAAAGGAAATACAGTTTTTCAAATGCTAAAGAAAAAGTCGTCTGCGGGCAACTATTTGTGTTGATCCTAAAAATGCTTTTTATTTTATATGACTCTTACCATTCCATCCCCCAGTAACAAAAATGTACGATGAAAGTTTACTTTTGGAATGCTTGCATGGGTCAGGTCTACTAGACGATGCAGATCCGGATTGCATACCCATATGGTATTTTGTGTTATCTAATACAAGAGTCATACACTCCAAATCCAGCCATAGCAGATTCTCCGGAAACACATTCTCCATAAAAAATTTATTATTCATCAACGGCAACTTGACGGCCTTCATCAGCTAAAGAAAAAGGGCATACATGCATTATACAGTAATTTGTTCAGGCCACCAAACAATTTCCAACAAAATTAAATATTAAAATTTACTTGAAACACTAAGAACCTACCTTAAAGAGATTCTCCTTTCTTTCGAGCAGGTCGTGCTTCACCCATTTCAATACCGTCAAATACTTCTCATCTTCAGAAACTTTATGGTTCACGACTAATTCTTGCACCTGAAATTCACAAATAATACATTTTCCTTTCTATTTTCCAGTTTTCAGCACATTACCTCATTGACAGTCAATAGAAGAAACGCCTCTGTTTCAGTTATCTCCGTAAAATGTTCCAAAACGTACAAAAGACATTTTCCGTATACCTCTTGGGAACAATATGCACCTAAAATAATCAAAATAAGACTCAGTCACATCATTTATTATTTTGCTTCGTTGAAATGGAAGAAATAAATGCTCTTATAGGCAAAACTGGGAGAGCTGAATATTACTCATAGATTTCAGCTGTTATTTTAGACATACGTTACAGAATATTTCTAAATAATGACGCGTGTTAAAACGAAATAGCATACTTTTCATACGTCTGCTGTATAATTTAAATGGGCAAAACAAAAAAGTACGTCTGTTCTTAGAACTATAAGAACGAATGACAGCGGTAGCAACCTAACCTCCAATTCGAGCGCGAAAGCGTGATGTGAACAAGATGTTTTCGTTGGTATGTTTTCACTTTGCTTCTGTTAAACATGCTAATGATGGATATATAAATTAGATAGGACAATTATCACAATTAAATGACAGTATTTTTAATAATTAAATATTAATCTTGAACGAACTACCTAGTAGGCAACTTAATATACACAGCTAATAACCAATTCACGCGGTACGTTCATATCTTGGTTCATACGATTTTAAGCGATGAATCATTTTCAGCTCTCCCAGTTTTGCCTATATATATATATTGAACCAACCTGCAACAGTCTTCAGTATATACCAATTCAAAGGACTTAACAAGAGTGATACGGCATAACCACATGCCGTTTCTAAGGAAGCCATTTGCAACAATTTGCTGTTTATTAAGTCCCTAATATTCTGCATTGTTATTGTAATATTGTTAATAATCAATAATCATTTGAACTTTAAGCGTCATATAGAAAGTTTGCAGAGTACGATTAATATTCTATGTTACCACCTAAGACGTAATGCCCAATATTTCAATATTCGTATTAGATATATGGTGTACTATTCGTATTTTTTCTATTTTAAGTTATTTGGGCGCTTTCTGGGGTCAAACCCGGAAAATAGCGATAGACTTAATGAAGGTCACTCAGAACCGTGTTTTAAAGATTTTGTTTTGTAAACCACATACAACTGAAGTCTGAACTATACAATGATCTGCAATTACTGACAATACGAGAAATGATAAACTTAGACAGTATAATGTTAATCTATAAAATAAAACATAAATTGATTGAGACTGATGTCAACTTGATAATCAACTGTGTTATTCATACTCATGATACTAGAAGCAATCAAAACTTCTATATTCTACCAGATACATCTAATGTAGGCCATTACCGCATTACCACTTATGCTGTTCAATTGTTTAATGCCCTACCAAACTACATTAAAAATTTAAAAAATGTTACCATTTTAAAAAATCTGAATTGCATAGTTTCATTGTTATAGTTACATTACGTTAATATGTATTATCTTATTTTGTTATTGACTTGTAGTCTTTTTGGGACAATAAATAAATAAATATATGTAGTAGTTTTACACAAAAAGTTAACTGATTAACAATAATGTAATTCTTAACATAGATTATTACTGACATAACCTGAACACTGTAATATTAGGATTAATTCACCTAAATGAGGAAATGTAGATGGCGCTGTTATTGCCGCTCTAAACGGGATAAAATCCTGACAATGACAATGCCTCACTATAAAATGAACTACAATGAGGAACACAACATTAATTGTTGCACTTATTGCTTCTTGTCATAGCCGTTCCGATGTTTTTGTTCAATAATAGGTTTACAAATACACAAGATTACCAAGTACTGGCCACACCGTATCCTGTATACTTGTATAGAATATGAGAGTAACTCACTCTTTTACAACGAGGGGGCGACTCTTTTGTTCATCTTAGTGAATACAGCAAATATTGTCAGTACATACCTTGGAGGACATCAGCAAAATATGGACTAACCGCAGCCAAGACCACCCTGTGTGCCAAATATTTCTCCCGTCCTACAGTTACGGTGTCGTCGCAGAACTGAAACAGAACCCATTCATAAATCCGCAATATTTGTAGAAAAAGCGGAAAACAGCAGTGAACGATGAAGAATAGAGATAACAAAAGAATAACTTACCATTTTATTCTGTTGAAAATTGTGCATATTTTTGAATCCGGAAATGCATTATCCCGCAGATTCAAAGAGAATATGCAGCCTCATTTGAGTCATTTGTTGAGGTATTGGTGATTTTTCTAGCGGCAGTATTCATCTGAAAGTCTTCCAACATGTTAACATGGGTATTCAAATGTATAGGCATGGCAAGAAAACGCGATAGTTTTGCAAAAATATACTTTAATAATTAATATTTTTACTTACCGTTAAAGCAAAAACGAACGTGGCAAAAGCTAAACTACTTTGAGTGTTTGAGAGTAAAGATCAACACAAGCCAAGAAGCCAAGCACAAGAAAACAAATGAGGGCACGGCAGGCACGTGTTTCTGAGAAGAATAAAAGCGGGATGCCAATCAAGAGACGAGAAACACACCAACTAATGCAGGGTTGCCAACCGAGAAATACCACCACTAAATTTCCACGAAATAGGTTAGAATTATTGTTGTTTTTAACTCTCGTAAGTTTCCAGAATCAATTGTTTTATACACATCCAACTAGTGTTTGTTATTCACAGAAATCAACTAGGAAATACAGAATGATATGTCAGTGCCAATTTAAATGGAGTTGTCATATCAAAACGCAGCAGGTCAGCCTGACCTCGTAACTGTCATTGAAGATAATCCAAGCCTCGAGTCGTTAGCCAATTCAGACTCCGACAACTGGAATATAGAAATTAAATTCGAAGAGATCGATATAAAATATGAATGTTTCGACGACTCCGATATCGAGAATAATGACTCCGTTAACAATGAACTTTCCAGCGAGCAAACCATTAGTGGATTTGATACCAGCAGAACCGAACCAAAGTTAGAGTTTGAGGAAACCGTAGTTAAATCTGAAGACAATGCGCAAAAAATAAAACGCACTTCGGACAAGTTGTTTCGTTGCAAGATCTGTCAATATGATGGCAAGCTTTCATCTACTCTTAAAAGACACATGCTCACGCATGCAGTGGAGAAACGTTACAAGTGTGCTAGATGTGATTATTCGTGTGGACAGAAAAGTAGCCTTATCAGGCATATGAGTACCCATACAGGAGTTAAACCTTATAAATGTAAAATCTGCAATTACTCTGCGGCATACCCGAACAGTCTGAAAGTCCACATAAAAACGCATACGGGGGAAAAGACACATAAGTGCAAAATGTGTAACTATGCTAGTACGCAGAGCAGTCATCTTAAAGGGCATATGCTAACACATACCGGAGTAAAAGCGTTTAAATGTAACATTTGCAGTTACGCTGCTGCGTGTTCGAAAGTACTTACAATTCATATGAGGTCCCATACCGGGGAGAGGCCTTATAAATGCATGGTATGTCCTTACGCAGCTGCGGACGCAACTAATTTAAAACGTCACGTGCGAACACATACTGGCGAGAAACCCTATAAGTGTGATATATGCCAGTATGCGTGTTCTCATAAAGGTGATCTCAAAAAGCATGTAAGAACACACACGAGGGAAAAGCCTTTCAAATGTGGTATTTGCGGTTATGCTGCTATCCAATCGTCGAGTCTTATAGTTCATTCGAAAACTCATAGAGGCGAGAAGCCCTATAAATGTAAGAGTTGTGAATTTACTGCTGTATCATCGAGTATACTTAAGGTGCACAATACGAGGACACATGGAGGGAAGATAGTGAAATAAGTGAGGTAGATAATAGAAGAAACTGTAATATAAGTTGCTCTGGAAAGCAGGGAAACACTAAGTTACCAAAAAAAATGTGCCAGCTAGAGGAAAGGAAAGAAATGTGTTATGTATTTATATGACTTATTGGGTTAATAGTTTATTGTAAGAAAATTTTTAATAACAGATTAATATTCTCAACTTTATCTATTCTTATACGTATAAAACTTTCCAAAAAAAGGCTCCCCACCGTTTTCACTTTTGAGATACAAAAAACAGAAATTGTTAATTTTTGTTAACAAAAATTAAGAATTTCTGTTTCTAATTTAGCTGTAAAGAATCGAATCTGCAACAAGTTGTAAGTTAACGATCAACCTAAACAAATTAAAGTTTTAGGTGACATCGGTACATGTTATCTAGAAAATTTAAAATGTTTGGTCAAACTTGTTTGTACTTATTGCCAGCATAAAGACACCCGAGTTTGTCACATTACGTGCCTCTGCAATAATATTTTATCTCGTCGAGCAGCAATTTGTTAAAAATACTATATTTATTTTATTTGATTTACGATATGAGAGACGGTTTTCATTTGATATTTAGATAATGGGTTATTGGAGGATTTAATTATTTGGTATATTATTTTTATGTTTTATTTGAAAATTAATTTTTCTACACAGAGTGTTTGTGGCATAACACCAGGGGGTCGATCTCCAAAGTCATGACTAGCGAGCGTGTACGCTCGTATCGGTGATCGCCGAGTGATGCAGTATTTTCAAACTGACGCTCGCAGCTATCGTTCACGGTTTGTTTTTCATAAGGTGGCTACTCTGCGGTTCGAGGTGGGGACTGCAATGCGTGGTTTCTCCCTTGATGAGCCTGCATCACCGCTGTATCAGGCTTGCCAATGTGCGGATAATGAATGTCTCGGACGCTTATTTTCATCGCGGGGATGGGATGCGAACGTTCTCCGATAGCGACGGTGGCTCTAGTCTGGTCATGGAGTTAGGAGTAAGGACACAATGGTGTGCGCAAAACTCTGCGCATTCCTCGAGAATTACGGTAACAATTACCGTCATGCCACCACGAAAAAGTAAAATATTGTCCCTTTCGTGCGAATGTCTAAACATGTACAAATTAACTGTTTTGTTTGTTCTTGGTTTGTGTTTGTTCATAGGTTGATGTAATTATAGATAATGTGCTTAAAACTCACATTCCATACTTAATTTTCAGGGCTCAGAACACCAACCCCAAAAAATTAAATGTTCTCTGTTGTGAACCATACAAATTGTGAACGTTGTGATCGCCCAAGGCTAGTAGAGCCGTATTTTACAGAGGTTGCGCTGACCCATATATTGCCCATGTATCCAAACGACCCCAGCAGATGCCTACAAACTCACGAAAAAGTGACGTCAGGACAGGAGTTTAGCGTGTTACGAGATAGCGTTTGTGACGTCACTGGGACACCTCGTCCCCGCCCCGCAAATGCCGGTCGGCGCAACCTCTGTAGAATAGGCTTTAATGGCCTTGGTGATCGCCTACAAACGCTGGCCTTTGGAACGTATTGGAAAACTAAGTAACATTATACATTTAATTAAAATGATTTTATTCGTAGATGTGAAACCATTTGACAATAGTCACAAGAAAATTTGCTGTAGCGTTAGTGGATAACAAATTCATGCTCTAATTTGTAGAACCAACGCAGTCCTTCGTGCAAAATTATCCCGCTGGGCTTTAAAAGAAAATCCGTTCAAAAGATGCATACGGAGTACAAACATACCCCAAACATATGAACTACTAGAACGTATAAAAAAATTGAGCATCCCAACTTTAGTATGTATAATTCCAGAGTGCAAAGATTACTGAGACGTTTTGGTACATATTTTAACAATGTTATCACCCACAAGTTTTTAAACAAAACAAATCTAGGACTGCAATACGTTTATCCGAAATTTGAACATATAAGGTATTCAAATGTTGATAATTTCGTAGTAGAGTAAACACCCCACAATTGAGAGGTTAGTAAAAATAAAACTTTTTATATTAGTTGCGTTCGGATATTGTACTCCGTTGACACCGGGTACACTGTCCAAATAACACATGTTATTGGGTGTAAAAAGTGTAACGGTGTACAATATCCGAACGCAGCTATTATTATACATATAACTTATTTATTTGCAGGTCAAGTCCCAAAAATTGCATAAGAGTTTCAGTTGGGTTGGCTTATCGTGGCATTTAATTGCCTCTTATAGATGAATATGTCTATAGTATTTTTTAATGGTCCGTATAAAAGCAACAAACGTATATTCAAAAAGACGCAAAGGCGTATACTTACGTTGAAAACGAACAATATCCAATGTTTCTGCACACTATATGTACTGTTAAAATGTCTATGCTTTTCACAAATACACACTTTAGTAACCATTTTGTTTTTTATTTTGAAATTCTTACATCTTGTTTTGTATGTCGTTTTATCACAGTGTAATATTTTAACGTTAAAACTTAAGACATTATAATTATGACAAAACGTAATCTCGTATCCATATATCATGGAACTGAGCTTAAAACTTTTTACAAATTATGAATAAGCCAAATAATGATTAACTGGAACATTGTAACGACGTCGGTTGGTTTAGTCCCTTCGTCTTACCTGATCGGGTTGCTTCAGTTGGAGATCCAGTGTTCTTCGAAATAAATCAAGCGGCATACGGAGTTCAGTTTAAATCAGGTTTTATTGTCGTAAACAAAATATATATATATATATATAAAAGAAAAGGTAGCATTCGCATACGGAAAAAGTCTTGTAAAAGAAAATAAACATTCGTCGAAAAATAACACTATAAAAATATACAAAGAAAAACACGCTTCGGAAAAATAGCGGGCAAAATACAAAATCGTTTTTACAAACCAGTCCTCAGACGAGTTGAGAGCCGGGCGGCAGGCTGCCTGGTCGGAGAAACAGCTGGGGCCTTTAACTTCGGCGCACAGTCGGATGCACTCGGGAACGGTCGGACGGGCAACGGCGGGATCGTTTAAACAGGCGGCCAGTATTGCAAACCAGCACGCGCTCTTCTTTAGGGTCGGTCTCGGAGTTGGCTAGAAACGGTGAACGGGAGAGAGAGCAGCCAGTCTAAAACCAGCAATGCAGCACTCTGCCTAAATGGTCGGTTTCTAGGCCTTTATATATCCAAATTCTAACCCCTTCTCCACATATAACTGCTACAAGAAAACCAGTATCCATTATACTGGTTATTAAAAATACTCGTATAGCCATACAGGCTTTCCAGGCCAGCGTAAATTTGATTTAAAAAGCGGTTTTAATACTACGAAAGATAACCATTACAATATTTAAACTAATTTACCTTACGAATTAGCGGAATTCGTTACACCCTCCTTAACTCGAAAAGGATCGGGACGGCGGTAATATGATAACAAAAATAGGGATAATATATACAATAAACACGGTTTAGGGAAGCGTCAAAATCGCGGGGCACACGTCACTACACTGGAGCACTACGGTCGCTTTCTACGAGGCAGCATCGTGAAGACATCGCCGGTGGCGGTGCTCTCCTTGGTGTACTCGGCTTCCGGGTACCTATAGCACCAGCCTGGGGGTGACTGGACGTTCGGGGGTTGACACGGTCATCTCCGGCGTAAATGGTATCTTCGTGATTGACCTTGAGGTCCTTCACGTGGACACGAACCAACTTACGTCCGGCGGGGGGCTGTAACAAAACAATTGAGGGAGATATTATTTGTACAACTTTGGATGGCCCCTCGAATTTTGGGGCCAGTTTAGCAGAGAACTTTTTCGCCGCGTTAGACAGAAGGTGTTGCTTATGATAGACCATTTGGCCAATCCGAGGTTTAAAAGGTCTATGCCTTAAATTATATGGCCTACATTGACGCTGGAATCCCTCTACCAATCTCGTACGGACTATCTTGTAAAATTCGGACAACTTCAACATTTCCTCATTCAACTCGGATGCTTTCGGGAGTTCGGTTAACTCCTCTTGTCGTTCGACTTCACTTCGCAAGGATCTAGGCGGAGATAATTCTCTTCCATAATTCAATATGGCTGGGCTAAAACCGGTCGTCTCATGCTTGGCGGTGTTAATCGCGAAAGTGAACTGCGGTAAGTACAAATCCCAATCGGTCTGATCTTTTTGAATATATTGCGCCAGCATAGGTCCGATGACCTTATTTACCCTCTCCACGGAATTTGCTTGCGGCGAATAAGGGGCATTATAACGAATTTGAATTCCCAGCTCATTCAATTCTTCCTGAAATTCTCCGCTCGTAAATTGAGGTCCGTTGTCGGCCATCAACATCTTCGGACACCCAAATCGATAGACGATCTTTTCCTTCAAAGCCTTGACGATGGTCGATGTTGTCGCCTTTCGTAGTGGTCGGCACTCTATCCATTTCGTAAAACGGTCCAAAAATACTATCAAAGTTGTAAACCCTCTTTTGGAACGCGGGAAAGGCCCTAGTAGGTCTACGCTTACTTGCTGCCATGGAAAATCCACCGGTGTGTACCTCATCTGACCCAACGGTTTATTCTGATTGAACTTGTGTCGATTACACGAAACACAACCTCGAACATATTTTCGCACGCTCTGGCTAATTCCCGGCCAATAGTACTTAGACAGCGCTCTTGCCACGGACTTTGTTATCCCGAGATGGCCTGCTTCGGGTGAGTCATGTATCTCCTTGAGTACGCGTGTGCGATGGGGTTTCGGGACGCATAGTTTCCAGGTTCGGGCATCGTCATCGGCGTTACTGGCGCTGGGACAATGTCGATACAACCGGTTATCTCGGATATTATATTCGACATTTTCGATCGGGCATCGCAGGACTTCTCTTATTTTTGCCTTGTACCATTGACAATGTGGATCTTCGAACGAAGTCAAATTCTCTTCCACGTCTTCTGGGCGGTACGGCAACGGGTTTCGGGAGAGAGAATCTGCTAGTGTATTCATGGATCCACTCCGATACCGGACTGTAAAATCATACTGTTGTAAATCCACTGCCCATCTGCTAAGTCTCCCTGACGGTTTCTTCAACTCAGCTAACCATCGTAGGCATTGATGATCGGTTACTACTTCAAACGGGTACCCTTCTAAATAATATTGGAATTTTCGGATTCCATAAACTACGGCAAGGCATTCTTGCTCCGTAGTAAAAAACTTAGCCTCAGCTCGACTGAAAGTTCTACTGGCGTATGCTACGACTCGTTCTTGGCCATCGTGTACTTGAATTAGAGCAACTCCCAACCCCTTCTGACTGGCGTCGGTATGCAGTTGGAAGGGCTTTCCAAAATTAGGACATACCAGAACAGGACTGTCGATCAGAGCCATCTTCAACTCCCTGAATGAGGCTTCCTGTTCCGGTCCCCAGTTCCATCGCTCATTTTTCTTGGTTAAATGAACCAGTGGTGCGGATATCTGAGCGAAATTCGGGACGAAACGCCGATACCAAGAGGCGCTTCCAAGGATGCTCCGTACTTCCTTCTTGGTTTGCGGAGGTGCGATATTCATAATAGCTGAAATTTTATCGGGGTCGGTTCGTATTCCTTCGGGCGTGACCACATGCCCGAGATATTTTATGCTTGTCTGTCCGAACTTACATTTTTCAGTATTTAACTGTAGTCCAGCTTTTCGCAGTCGGTCGAAAACTTTTCGTAAATTTTCTTTATGTTGCTTCACGTCCTCGCCTAACACGATGATATCATCTAGGTATACGAATGCGATTTTGTCGAATTCTGGTCCTATAATAGCATCTAGAAACCGTTGAAACGTAGCCCCGGCCGAATGCAATCCAAAAGGCAAGCGTCTGAACTGGAACAAACCCTTTCCAGGAACGGTGAACGCGGTTATTGGTCGGCTGGCGGCTTCTAAGTCGATCTGCCAATATCCATTCTTCAAATCTATTGTAGAGAAAAACTTGCTATTTCGTAGTTTGTCCAGGATATTGGATATATATGGTAACGGGTAGGAGTCCTTAATGGTCACGGAATTTACCTTTCTAATATCCACGCAGAACCGTACCTCGCCTGACTTTTTCGGGACTAACACGATTGGAGAGCTCCAAGGACTATGGCTTGGCTCAATTACCCCGTCTTTCAACATCTTTTCAACCTCTTCGTTGATCATCGACTGTTTCTTCGGATTACAGGGGTAATATCGCTGTTTAATAGGAAAAGAACCGGGCATCAGTCGAATGGTATGTCGTATTGAGTTAGCCCGTCCTTCGATCCCCACAAATTTGTTTAACTCGGTGTCCAAGAATTTTTCCCATTGAAGGTCGCGTTTATTCGTTGGATTGTTGCTGGTGGTCGAAAAGCATGAAACTTGATGTGGTGGTTTTGGTATCGTGAGACGATGCTTGCCCATGTCTACCACTGCTCCTAACGCACATAGGAGATCCATGCCCAAGATGATCGCATGTGCACTTCGAGGCATGACGGTAAATGTGGTTTCTATTTGCACCCCTTCTATGGTTACTTCGACGTTCAGAGTTCCCTGGGACTTTACTAGATCGCCATTCGCAATACGGATCATGGTATTCGGGCTTCTTGGCTTTGATAATCCCTTTGTGGAGAATCTTCTTACCAGTTCGGCGGCAATGAGAGACGTTGTGGCTCCGGTATCTACCAGCCCTTTGAACTTCTCTCCAAATATTTCCACATCCGCCCACAGTCTTCGATCCCGGCCCTGAGCGAGACGGTTAACTTGGCAAGCCTGGGGCACTTCTTCGGTTTCGGAACGGTTTAACCCCGGGGACCGTCCGCTCTGGAGTTTTCCGGGCACGTGCAATCCCTACTACGGATGTTCAGACGTCCACAGCGTGCACAGAATAATCGGAACTGATTTCTACATTGTAGGCGATTATGGCCCTCTCGACCACATCTCCAGCAGAGTCTTTCGGGATTCATCAACTTCTCTATCTTCCCTTCGTCGCGTCTCGGATTTTCCGGCGCACTACTGGACATATTAATTTCAGGGGACATACTCTTCTCGATCCCACATCTTGATGAATCCCGATGGTTGGTACTCTTACGCTGTTCCTCGCGTATTAATTCATACTCGGTTGCCTGGCTTAACAAATTTCGTAACGATGTCAGGCTATCGCGGCGTATGTATACCTTGTATTCTGGGCATAGGTTATTATACATTCGCTCTAGCTGATCCTCACCACTTAATGGCTTTCCCCTTCGCATCAAGGTCAACATTGCGGTTTGGTAATTCAGGAACGGTTCATTTCTCCCTTGGAATCGGGTTCTGATTTCCTCTTCCACGAGGAAATCATATCGAGGCGGCAAATACTGAAGCTTAAAGTCTTCCATGAATTCGCTCCAGCAGCTCCATAAGTCTTTATTGTTCCTGAACCATAGGAGGGCGTTCCCTCGGAACAACTCGGGCAAAGCAATTAGCATTTCATTTCCCGTGATGGCATAGCATTCTTGCATTTCTTTCATCCTTTCCAGGAATGAAATAGCATCTCTATCGCCATTGAAATGGAGTCCCCATTTTCGTATTCGGTCGCAGGTGGCGGCCCTTGTTGCGTCGGGGGGTAATTCACCCGTACTTCGTTCATCATCCTGTTCTTCGTCTTTCCCTTTTAAATGGGTTCTGAACCGCTTCCTCAGCTCATCTTGGGTTCCAGAGGCGTCGATATTTAAGGTTGTCAGAATGCCTTCAAGCTCGGATTTTGGTAGCGTATACATCCATGCGATTGCCGTGATGTTCTTTTTTCCCTTCTTTTCCCCGGTGGCTGATCCACCTTCAGAATTCGGCATCGTTAGAAAGTGCGTATCGGACCTTCTTACTCTTGTCACGGTTCTCTTCGTTTTTCGGTTTTCTTCGGTCTTTCTCTTTCGGTTTTTTTCGGTCCCTGCTCGGGCGCCAATTATGTAACGACGTCGGTTGGTTTAGTCCCTTCGTCTTACCTGATCGGGTTGCTTCAGTTGGAGATCCAGTGTTCTTCGAAATAAATCAAGCGGCATACGGAGTTCAGTTTAAGGGTCCGGTGAAACGATGCTTTAGAACGTACCCTAAATGGCGTTTCGGTAGTTCCAATTGTTCTTCAATTGTTGCTTTTAAATTTGAGATTTTTTATGCTCAAACGGTTTGAATTGAATGTAGCTATTGGGGAAAACTTCGGATAACAATAATTGAAAAGGAAATACTTTTTGAAAATCAGTCATTATTGAACAATCGGCAGTAACTTACGATTTTATTTTTAGATTTATGAATCATTGATTTTTAGCCATGCACACAAAAATCACCTACCTATGTATGCAATAAAATCTCCATAAAACCACCCTCGTTTGGAAATCAATTGGAAGCAGAAAAAGCTATGATTTTTGTGCGGATTGTGTTGTTTGAACGAAGAGTGGGAATTCCTGTAGTTCACCGCTTTTCGAATAGATGGCGCCACCGCTGTTTATAACAAACTTGGCAGTTTCTATATTATTTCCCTCTCACAGTTTTATCTTATCTCTGCGGTTATTATCCATTGTTATATGTATTGTTATTATTATATTATTATTATTACACATATTGTGCAATGGGAACACTGCATTTATGTTAAAATTAACATTCAAAACTGGTTATTGATTATAAATGTTCACTAATTTAATTATCGTTTTGGTTCAAACGAATATTATGTGTGTGTACTACTCATCAGGTCTCAAACTATTTCATGTAAATCTCTAATATACATATAATTTGAAGAAGCAGGGATACTGGGGGTGCAGCCAGTGTGGCAGTTAATAAATGAAACACTTACCATTGCAAGGCCCTAAGCTTTCAACAATTTGTTTAAGTGTTCATCAGAGGGAAACCTAAAAAAACATAACGTGCACAATTTTCACAATAACCGAAACAAGTCAACTAACAATGTTTGCTTCCGGCTGTGAGTTGACTCATTTAACATTGGTCATGAAAATTGTGTACGTTGTTTTTTTAGATTTCTCTCTGATGAAGACATAAATAAATTGTCGAAAGCTTATAGAGCCTTGCAAAGGAAATGGTTTAATTTATTAACCGTCCCACTGGCTGCACCGCTTGTATTCCTGGTTCATCAAATTACACTGCAAACAGCCGATACTTCCATAAATCTATACATATAGTAGTACCAAACGTAATACCATTGAATTTTTGTTTCTATATAATACCTACCCTCAGATTACTGCAAATTTGAAATGATTTCCAGTAAAACATTACTTATATATATTATAATTCAGAGAAGAGGTAATAACACTCAAAACAGATTTCACATTTTTTTATTAACTAATTCATTAATTATTTTACTATACATTAAACAAATAAGCACTGTTAAAATATGTAAACTAAAAAGAGGGAAACATATTAAAAAATTTGTATTTGACAGTAACAGTTCCGACAACAGTAAACCGCTAACATACAACTTACAGTAACAGATATTATATCATTCATTTTTTATTATTACTATGTTATCATTTTGTCTTATGATTAGAATCCGACCAAACATTCGGATTTGGCCACCTATGGTCACAAATGACATCTTAAAATAATTACACAACAAATAAAAAGTAGTTAATTTTGCATTGAACGCGTTCCAAAATCGCTCAGCAAACCAAGCTATAGTTAGGAGACACACGTACTGTATAAATAAATTATAATTGTATTACTTTATGTATTTTTTAGCACAACAAAAACAAATACTATTAAACTTTAAACATTGGCACTTCTTTTGTGTTCCTTCGGCTTCTGCCGATGATATCGAAAAAGATGAAGCTCAGCTTCGGCTTTAGTATTATTACCTTCGGTCGTATACCTTCGGTTAATAATAGCAGGCTAGACCTGTTTGTTATAAAATTTACATTACTCGGACATGTATTTGTTTCATAGTTTTTCGTTGTTCTCAATATTCACAACATGGAGTGGTTGGTTATCGTTTATATAAAGTATTAAATAACACCTTTTCCTTCCCGTTATTTTAGCAGTCCTTGCAACCATAAATAAAATTTATATGCGTTATTATTATACAGATCCCAGTTCTAAAGAACGGGGTTTGGTATCTGAATTATCGGTTTTACGACAAAAAACTGAAATCCTGTAGAGAAGGTACTTCGCAGAAGCGCTTGTGAAGTGTAACATTAGATGTAGTACTAGCCCTTGCTGGTGTCCTTAGGAACTGCTACTTAAAACGCACTGTAGTGTTGACTCGGAGCGTTAGCAAAAGTTTTTAATAGGTGAAACAGCATGATTTCTAAAAAATAAACATCATTTAACACAAAAACATACAACTAAAAACTGAACTTACATATATGATGGACATTCTATACTCATATACTATATCAATCGAGATAAAACCAAGCAAAGTTTCTTTTGCTAGTCGAAATCGCTAATTTCCCCGAATCGACAAGGATCATCCAAAAGATTCATGTCTATAGTACATAAATAAAATCTTACAACATATGTAACATAAGGTTGTGACTTGTGACAGCGACCGATAGTCCCGAAAAGCACAACGTAAATACATGGTCTACATGGTAAATACAGTATGTTTTTCTGATATTTGGAAATACACGATGTAGTCTATCTCTCTCAGCGCTGTGGGAATAGTCCTGCTGGCTCTGTTTAGCATATCGGATACCATCAAAGCAAAAAATGGTATTATGCATACGGATAGCCGCTAAGCCGCAAGTGGTAATATTATATAGGGCAAATAAATCAAGAATCGAGAGGGGTGGTGAGAGGGTTTTTTGTGAAAAGGATTTATAAAATCGTCGGTGTTATGTGAATTTAGGCAAGGCTGCTTGAAAATTCCATGTGTTGAGTGTAGCTTTTCATTACCAATATTCTCAACAATTAATTCCCCACAAGACCACAAATAAGAATGTGTTAGTATTTAGTACAGATGTGTATTTACTATCTACGTAATGTGTATTATACATAAATAATAAATAAATAAATAATAAATATCGGTTGAAAAAAATATGGATAACTTTTTACACCGTGCCGCGGCGCGCCAAGCCTACGACCGCAAATCGCTGAGAAATATGAAATAACAAGGAATAGGTATCAAAATGCACAGGTTCGGTATGGGGCAGCCAGCAGGAGAAGGGCGAACACGTGACAAACACGGCATCCGAAGTGGCGCGCTGGCCGCTGGCGTTCATCGGTGTTGAAATAAGTCCAATATAACAGAAAAATGAGCATGTAGGGTGGGTGGCGCCATCACGCGGCCCAAGTTAAAATTTGCCCGGTTTCCGCACCCTTAAATCAGGTTTTATTGTCGTAAACAAAAAATATATATATAAAAGAAAAGGTAGCATTCGCATACGGAAAAAGTCTTGTAAAAGAAAATAAACATTCGTCGAAAAATAACACTATAAAAATATACAAAGAAAAACACGCTTCGGAAAAATAACGGGCAAAATACAAAATCGTTTTTACAAACCAGTCCTCAGACGAGTTGAGAGCCGGGCGGCAGGCTGCCTGGTCGGAGAAACAGCTGGGGCCTTTAACTTCGGCGCACAGTCGGATGCACTCGGGAACGGTCGGACGGGCAACGGCGGGATCGTTTAAACAGGCGGCCAGTATTGCAAACCAGCACGCGCTCTTCTTTAGGGTCGGTCTCGGAGTTGGCTAGAAACGGTGAACGGGAGAGAGAGAGCAGCCAGTCTAAAACCAGCAATGCAGCACTCTGCCTAAATGGTCGGTTTCTAGGCCTTTATATATCCAAATTCTAACCCCTTCTCCACATATAACTGCTACAAGAAAACCAGTATCCATTATACTGGTTATTAAAAATACTCGTATAGCCATACAGGCTTTCCAGGCCAGCGTAAATTTGATTTAAAAAGCGGTTTTAATACTACGAAAGATAACCATTACAATATTTAAACTAATTTACCTTACGAATTAGCGGAATTCGTTACAACATTTCCCGTTATTGAAATAAGAAACTGTTTAAAAAATGAATTAAATTTAATTACTTCCGGGTTGTGTGAAAAGTCGTAAATGTTGACGTTTGGCGAATTATGTTGCTCGCTTCTTCGTGGGTAACTGAAGTTTTTGAATATCTGAAAAAATTACGAAGAAAGATATAAACATTGATATTAAGAAGAGATAGATTACTTTAATGAAAAAATGTTTATTAAATACTACAATTAATAAGGTACAAATCAACAAGCTTAACATTATTTGTGTTATTTTTTGAGAACACACAACCACCACTATTGGATCTTTCGGGAACATGTATATAGGGACACATTCGTCACTAAATTGTCTACGTTGTATTGGCAACCAGTTACAATGCAATGCTTCATTGTAAATAATGACCGTAAAATAAACTTATAATACTTATTAAATAACCTATAAAATCTAACCAAAAATCTAAAACTAAGTTATCTAAATGTTGACTTAAAATTAAAATAAAAACTGATCTATTATACTTAATAACACAAAGCAAGGCAAGAATAATTCACTTGATATAGATACGAAATTATCAAACAAACCAAACTGTAGACACTCTAGATTGCATTTGAATTGAACCTCTGTGAACTTGGCCCCTCCTTTTTGGAAATTTGGAATTCTGTTTCTACAGATCGTTTGCAATTGTTTGCACCCTTTTTATTTTCGTTTGCACCCTCACCGTTTCCGAGATAAAATTAAAACAAATTCGGAGGGGCCAGATTCACAGTAGCCCCTCCTTTTTCGAAATTTGAAATTCTATTTCTACAGATCGTTTGCAATTCGTTTGCAATTGTTTGCACCCTTTTTAGTTTCGTTTGCACCCCCGCCGTTTTCGAGATAAAATTAAAACAAATTCGGAGGGGCCAGATTCACAGTAGCCCCTCCTTTTTCAAAATTTGAAATTCTATTTCTACAGATCGTTTGCAATCCGTTTGCAATTGTTTGCACCCTTTTTAGTTTCGTTTGCACCCCTACCGTTTTCGTGGTAAAATTAAAACAATTTTGTGAAGCGTGAACTTGGCCCCTCCTTTTTCAAAATTAAAATTTTTTTTTACAGATCGTTTGCAATTCCTTTGCAGTTGTTTGCACCCTTTTTAGTTTCGTTTGCACCCCTACCGTTTTCGTGGTAAAATTAAAACAATTTTGTGAAGCGTGAACTTGGCCCCTCCTTTTTCAAAATTTCAATTTTTTTTCTACAGATCGTTTGCAATTGTTTGCACCCTTTTTAGTTTCGTTTGCACCCCTACCGTTTTCGTGGTAAAATTAAAACAATTTTGTGAAGCGTGAACTTGGCCCCTCCTTTATCAAAATTTAAATTTTTTTCTACAGATCGTTTGCAATTCGTTTGCAATTATTTGCACCCTTTTTAGTTTCGTTTGCACCCCTACCGTTATTGCAATAAAATTAAAACAATTTTGTGAAGCGTGAACCCGGCCCCTCTTTTTCAAAATTCAATTCTTTTCTGCAGGTCGTATGCCTCTTTTTGCAATTTTCTATAGCTTTATTACCATTGTATTGCATTAGTTTGGCTCTCTTTGGTTTTGCACCCTCACAGTTTTGGAAAATAACAAAAATAAAAATTAATAAGTGTGAACCAGCTGACACTTATTAATTTAATTAAACACAACTTTATTTACAAGTATCATTAATGGAGCAACACAGTTTGGATAGCAATACACTAAACTTATAAGAAAAATGACAAAATACAAATTGCAATAAATTGAAGGGACAATAAATTAACCTGGGCATTAATCTAGAATTTGGGACTGAACTGCTATAAATTTAATACATAATCTAATGTTTCAAGTATGTATGTATTAAGAAAAAAGAAAAGCGCATGCACATATACAGCGAGGTATCCCAATTTCTCTTCCTCAAAAATTTTCTTTTAGATAGTTATGTCATACTGAACAAAAAAGTCAATGGACTTTTTGAATTTGTTTTTCAACACCCTTGAAGCCGCTTGAAGAAGTAACACAATAAAGATATTTTTCAATAAAATACGTATAAACCCAAAAAAGAACATCAAAAAAATTTTAAATAGAAAAAGATTTTAGAAACAGATGATGAAATAAATAAATATGTTTTCTTTGTTTTAGCTCAGCCTTTCTTCTAATGCTTTCTCGATGATATCCGTTATTCTATGGGCTTGATCTACCAAATTGTTGATTAGGAATTAGTTCCTTTCTCTCAATCAGGGCCGATTTATCCATTAGGCGAGTGAGGCAGCTGCCTAGGGCGGCAAGTAAAGTTATACTATTCTGAAAATATCAATTTTTATTTATATAAGGGGGCGGCAAAAAGAAAAATGCCTAGGGCGCTATCATGCCTTAACGCGGCCCTGCTCTCAATGATAGGTTTCATTCTCTTTAGAAGCAGCTTTTCAAAGGGCTTCGATGTCATTGGTAACAATGATGTTAAGCGATATGGTTTGGCCTCATTCGGTGGTTTGCCTAGTTTTGGTATCAGGATAACTTCTTCTAGATACGCCAGCATAATACCTTTTTTAGATTATTGTTCCCTGTGATAAGATCATATCCAGGTGCCTTCTTTGGATTCAAGTTTGTCTTGATTTCTCTGGCAATTTCCTTTAGAGTAAGTAGCTGCATGCCTTCTTTTGCATCGGGTATATTGGCTCTGATTTGATTTTGTGGGACGGGCAGATTTCTGTTAGATGTGCCAAAATTTCAGCCTTCTGTTTTAGGTCTCTTGCCCAGCTGCAGTTTCTTCGTCTTATAGGTGGGACATGGGCCACTGGCCTCTTGTACTTCCTCACTGCTTCCCACAGCGAGTATTCTGTTAATTTATCGGGTGTCAATTTAGTTGAGAAGGGTTTTAATAAATAATAAATTCCTTAAAAGGAGTCCAACTCAAGACGTGCCACAGACGCGGGCCATAATAATGATAATTCGGGCCTGCCGAGGCCCCCGTAGTGGCGAAAGATGTTGGGGGGATGTTAAGGCGTGGATTATTATTATTATAAATAAAACTGAAACTTATTTTTTTCTCGAAAGTTATTGTCATTCTAAGTAAGAAGTTTCTAATAGACTTATTGGTTTTTCGATTCCTTGAGAAAGTAGCGAGCTATTATAACACGGTGTTGTTAATGTTTCAAACGGCTGTAACTTTTAAGGAGTTGGAAAAACAGTAACTCCATGTGTCTTTTTTATGCAGTATGAAATTATAACTATCTAAAACTAACATTGTGCTGGAGAGAAAATGGGATAGCCTGTACATGGGTGTGCAATTCAGTTTAATTTATTGTCCCTTCAATTTATTGTAATTTGTATTTTGTTATTTTTTGTTTAAATTAATAAGTGTCGGCTGGTTCACACTTATTTACTTGTATTTTTTTTTTTCAAAAACTGTAATGGTGCAAGAACAAAGAAAGTGCAAGCATATGCAATACAATGGTAATAAGTCTATAGAAAATGATTTTGAAATTTGTAAAAAGGGGTTTTTTATTTCAAACTTTATTTGAAATATATCTGCAAAACAGTAGGGGTGGAAACAAAACTAAAAAGAGTGCAAACCAGTGAAGAAAAAAAATTATATTTTAAAAAAAATTGAAATTTTGAAAAAGGAGGGGCCAAGTTCACGCTTCACAAAATTGTTTTAATTTTACCACGAAAACGGTAGGGGTGCAAACGAAACTAAAAAGGGTGCAAACAATTGCAAACGAATTGCAAACGATCTGTAGAAAAAAAATTGTAATTTTGAAAAAGGAGGGGCCAAGTTCACGCTTCACAAAATTGTTTTAATTTTACCACGAAAACGGTACGGGTGCAAACGAAACTAAAAAGGGTGCAAACAATTGCAAACGAATTGCAAACGATCTGTAGAAAAAAAATTTGAAATTTTGAAAAAGGAGGGGCCAAGTTCACGCTTCACAAAATTGTTTTAATTTTACCACGAAAACGGTAGGGGTGCAAACGAAACTAAAAAGGGTGCAAGTAATTGCAAACGAATTGCAAACGATCTGTAGAAACAGAATTTAAAATTTCGAAAAAGGAGGGGCTACTGTGAATCTGGCCCCTCCGAATTTGTTTTAATTTTATCTCGAAAACGGCGGGGGTGCAAACGAAACTAAAAAGGGTGCAAACAATTGCAAACGAATTGCAAACGATCTGTAGAAATAGAATTTCAAATTTCGAAAAAGGAGGGGCTACTGTGAATCTGGCCCCTCCGAATTTGTTTTAATTTTATCTCGGAAACGGTGAGGGTGCAAACGAAAATAAAAAGGGTGCAAACAATTGCAAACGAATTGCAAACGATCTGTAGAAACGGAATTCCAAATTTCGAAAAAGGAGGGGCCAAGTTCACAGAGGTCTTTTATTTTACCGAAGTGCACGGTAGCTCCGTAGCTCTATCATGTTGCTGGCACTATGTACGCGACACCTTGGTGGCGCGCCGGTGCTGCGCGTTTAGCAAGCCCACCGCGATTTCAAACAACCGGCCAACAAGCTCTTGCCCTCACGGCTCGCGCTCGTGCTTTGCTAGACCTTTGCTGGCAAATCGTGGATCCATGCCTTGCGGCTAACGTGTGTGCGGGGAATTGTTATGTGGGGTATTTCTCACATCTCGTGATAGTGACACATATTAGTTTGCATATACATAAACATGAGTCACTAGCAGTTTTCTCTTACAAATACTATAATGGCGTCTGCTACCACTGCCATTACCACCAATGGAAACGCACCTTTACACAGAGAGCTGAATTTGAAAAGGATATGTTGGAATGTACATAAACATAAGTCACTAGCAGTTTTCTCTTACAAATACTATAATGGCGTCTGCTACCACTGCCATTAGCACTAATGGAAACGCACCTTTACACAGAGAGCTTAATTTGAAAAGGATATGTTGGAATGTCTTGACCGATTCAGTATTGAACTCCGAACTAGATCGAAGTCAATTTAAGATGTAGCTTCATTGTTCGAGGTTGTGTAGCCAAACACTTTACTTTTGGCGAACACTGAAGAGTTGGAATTAGCTGTATCCAAATATGCTGGATTTTATGATGAGTTATCAGAAACACAACTCTTCTTAGAGATACCAACGCCAACGTTGAGAAGACATTTCTAAGCGGCCAATGTTACAGTTTCTAATTGGGCGTCTCTATAGACGTCCAACTAGGGCGTCTCTTGAAATTCATCGTTGAATGGGATTTTACAGAATCTCTTCCGAGTCTAATGATCGCACTAAAGTTATTTATGACAAATGGTTAATCAGTTGCTTCGTGTGAAAGGTGTTTTAGGAAATTAAAATTAATTAAATATTATTTGCGGGCAACAATGACCCAAACAAGACTTAACAATCTTGGTATATTAATATTAACAATAGAACACCAGCCAACAAAATATACATTTTGAAAATGTGATTTCCGAGTTTGCGGCTGTTAAAGCTATAGAAAGAAGAGATTTTAAGAAGAGAAGAGATTAACTTTCATACATCTATATGAAAGGATATACCTATAATAAAACTGTACTATTATTATCATGATATTGTAACTTACTTATTAATAATACTGTATTAATTAAATAAAATCATACTTTATGTTTCTAGGATTTGTGTTAATTCTTAGGGTGACACCACTATAGCCGCACCGGGTGCCACCCATGGTAGCTACGCCACTGCTAGTTGTGAATAATTTTACTCTACTTTAGCCTCCAAGTTTTAATAAATAATCAGCGAGGTCGCAACTGTAGCAGTGTTCGATTGCTGGCCGCGCTAGTTCTGTTCAATCTGATTAGCGATCAGTTGGCTAAAGTGCAGTTCAATTGCTCGTTTGACGTCTGAGCCAAACTGATTCCACCAATAGGAACCAGTATTTCAAATTTGCGCTCAGATTGAACAGATTACAACTGAGCACGGCCAGCAATCGAACATGACGTATGATCATAATGGAGCATAATAAGTACATGAAACATAACCTAAAAGCAACTTTAAAAGAATTGTTTCATAAGTATAACATTCTGAATAGACGTGTAAACCATTTATTGGGCATATACAATCTCGCAGCAGTAATTAAAATCGTTCATATCTACGATGTAGGTTTGATCTTCGCATAATACCCTAATATTAAATTAGATGCGGTCCTTGAATTATATCTGAAAACGAGATTAGATGTTTAGTTGAAAAGAGCGATGACGATCATTTACCAGAGTCGCAAAACTTAACCGAAATGCCATGCTGGCGTATTTTAACGAACACAGCAAAACTAGGAAAGTCCCAATCCTTTGGCCATACCATTGTTTATATATAAACAATGTTCGCACTATAGGAGCCTCATAAATAAATAACAAGACACACGAGTGTATTACTATATATATTATCAATACTCTCACATTAAAGCGCAAATGTGGTCTGTCCGTCTGCATTTTCAGGTTCCCTAGCAAAAGGGGCGCCCAGTAACACTTCGTCCTAGGACCTAGGGCGCCAAGGAGGCTAAGGCCGGCACTGAATAGACGCCCATGCCTCTGTTGAATAGCTTGCTGAATCTAGCATTTAATTAATTTTTCTTTAGTATGTGTTCTCACATGCAATTTAACTGTATAATTGCCAACAAAGCTATGTATCGACTATTTTTGTGGAGGATTTAATGATTTAGAAATGTCCTAATATCGCTCATTGTCGTCTCAGAAAGCAGGAAATTGTTATTAAACTCAATTTGGTGATCTTTGACCGTGAATGACCCGCACCGAAGATACGATATCGATGGGGAATTTCTACAAATTAGTTGTTTGTCCAAAGTTGTACACAAAAATCCAGCTGGGTTGCAAATTTTCCAAAGTTAAATCCTAATTTGACTGCGCTGCACACCAATATTTTGGAATTAAGGACTGACGATTAATGGAATAATAACATAATAACTGTTTTTCGTACTATAGGAACTTCATACATAAATAACAAGACACAACGGTATATTACTATATATTATCAATACTCTTAAATAAAGTGCTAATGTGGTCTGTCCGTCTGTATGTTCGCGTTCCCTAGCAAAAGGGGTGCCCAGAAATACTCCGTCCTAGGGTGCCAAGGAGGCTAAGGCCGGCACTGAATGAGCGCCCATGCCTCTGTTGAATAGCTTGTTGAATCTAGCATTTCATTCGTTTTTCTTTAGTATGTGTTCTCATATGTACTTTAAGATAACCGCTTTGTGAACTCGAATAATCACATACAGTACATTTAAACGGTTTTTCCCCAGTATGACTTCTTATATGAGCATTAAGCGCACCACGAGCTGTAGAAGCATAGTCACAAAGGTCACATTTAAATGGCCTCTCTCCGGTATGCTTCCGGATGTGCACCTTAAGATTACCTGGATCCCCAGTCGAATACTCGCAAATCTTACATTTATATGGTTTTTCTCCGGTATGTTTTCTCATATGCAGTGTAAGATTAGCGCGTTGGTTACTCGAATAATCGCATACGGTACATTTAAACGGTTTCTGTCCTGTATGCGTTCTGATATGCTGCGTCAGCGTACCGGAACTTGCAAACACACTGCCACATGTGACGCACATATGCGATTTCTTTATTGTATGCGTTGCCCTGTGAAGTTTTAATTCATCCGAGTTCGCAGTAGAAAAGTTACACCGTGTACAGTAAAATAGTTTTTCTGCGCTATGCGTCCTCATGTGACGTGTTAAAGTCGTACGATTCACGCAACGGTAATCGCACAAAGTGCATTCTAATGGTTTTTCTCCTGTATGCACGCGCATATGCGCTTTCATGCTAGAAGTTTGTGCACAAGTATAATCACATCTGATACATTTATATGGTTTCTCTCCGGTATGTAGTCTCGTATGCAGTATAAGACCACTACGGCTTGCACTAGCATAATCACATTCGGCGCATTTAAATGCCCTTTCTCCAGTATGTCTTCTCATATGCAGTTTAAGGTAACGGCGATCTGCAATCGAATAATCGCATATGTTACATTTAAATGGTTTGTCTCCTGTATGTCTTCTCATATGCAGCCTGAGTTTACTGTAGTCTGGAAGTGCTTTTCCACATGTGGCACACAGAAATGATCTCTTTTTTATTGTATGTGTTGCTTTGTGAAGTTTCAATTCAGCCAAGTTTGCAGCTTGAAAATCACATGGATTACAATAAAATGTTTTTTGTGCAAAATGCTTACTCGCATGTCGTCTAAGATTATTACGAGTTGCATAATGATTACCGCACAAATTACATTCAAATGCTTTCGCTCCAGGATGCTCTTTCATATGCCGTGCAAATTGAACGTGCTGTGTACAAGTATAGTCACATAGGCTGCATTTTAATATCTTCTCCTCGGAATGTTGCGTCATATGTTTGGTAAGATCCGTCGATGTTAGGCAAGCATAATTACAAATGATGCATAATAATGCTGCGTCTTTTCGACATTTTCTTGCCATATACTCGACTTGCCTTTTACCATCACGTCGCCCATACGTACGTGTGGTCTGCACGCTCATAACTGTTCTAAGTGACTTCCTCCGTGCGTGTTTTAGCTTGTGTGCAGTTAGGGTTTGTGGTCGCGTAGCAGTAAAGTTACAACTTTTGCACTTGTACTCGTTCTCTCCCTTACGTTCTTTCGCATGTTCTTCAAGCAGAGAAGCTTGCGCTGCAGCTGTTTCAAATCTGAAAAATACAAAGCAAGTATAAGACACAGCAATCCCATGTAAAAAATAATATGTAATTAGGATTTTTTTTTGGGATACAATAAAAGAGAATCCACACTCTCTCCCCCACCATTATTACTGTAATACGTTTGCGATTACAAAAATGTATCTCCAGATAGTTGTGGCTAGTATAAAATAAAATAAAAAATAATATGATTTGCTTATGTCTAATTTTCTTCATTTATTCGTGCAGTCCCCCAGTACAAACTCTCACAAGCCGATAGATTAGATTCATATTTTTATTCACGTTTCATACTCAACATGGTACCGCGATTATTAGTGAAAGAAGAGAATATGTTTAAATTTGGTTAAAGTTGCGAATATAAAAACAAAAGTCATGAATAAATAAATAAAGCCACACACGTCAAAACATCAAATAAAAACAAATTTTATTTATCTCAATTGCATTGATTAAACTGTGCTCGTAATTTGGCATCTGCCCAGTCTCATTTTCAATTTTGACCCAATCAATATCTTTTTACTTTATCATACGCAGTATGGTAAAGTATTGTAATCGTGCCGGAAAAAAAAATTGGGATTTTAGCGGAAATAGGTCTTTTTGGGTCCCCTGAACATTTTTGACCAAGGTCCAAAAAAATGTCTGTGTGTGTGTGTGTGTGTGTGTGTATGTGTGTATGTGTGTACCAGATTTTTGTGACGATGATTCCGGAGAAACTACTAAAGGTATCGGGATGAAAGTTCAGATTTAGAAGTTTCATGACTAAACTGAGAGCTGAAAAGCTTTTGGTTCAAAACGGTCCAAAGGAACTAGTTATTTACTCTTAGCATTTTTCAACGATTTTGCAAATGAACCGTTATTTCTGTAATTTCGTCAAAATAGATAAATAATAAATTAAAGTAGAGGAAATTTTGTATAATTTATGTCTATAACATTTTTTGGTAAAATTAATAGTTTAGCTGCAGGAGCAAATTCTATTTGATCGAAATCGACTCTGCATTAATAGTAGGTAGCCTGGATATTTTGCGACTTTTGACAATATTCAGAACGTCATCGGTTGCGAAATGTCAATTCAACATGCAAATGCATGGAGAAACACGCGCGCAAGTCCGCTATGTGAAACAATATTGAAACATCTTGTCATACACAAAGTCAATGTGTATTTCGAGTGCGGATAGCAATGTTGTTTTGAATTTTTTAAGGATTTTGCAAATGAGCCGCCATTTCTGTAATTTCGTCAAAATAGTTAAATAATAAATTAAAATAGACGAAATTTAGTATAATTTATGTCTATGACATTTTTTGGTAAAACTAATAGTTTAGCTGTAGAAGCAAATTCTATTTGATCGAGATCGTGTCTGCATTAATATAAAGTTAGCCAGGATTTGCCAGATATTTTTATTCCAATAGCAGTAGGTAGTGGCAAAGGCTGATTTTTTGACTATACGTACTGTCAATATCTGTCAAATCCTGGCTAATTCGTTTTATTTTAATGGAAACACGATCGTTCTCGATCAAATAGAATCTCATGCAGCTAAACTTATAATTTTATATATTGTATGATAAAGTCATGTGCCTGGCCACATCAGATTTTTTACTTTCTCATACGTAGTATGGTAAAGTGTTGTAATCGTGGCGAAAGAAAAAATTTTAGAATTTAGCGGAAATGTCTTTTTGAGTCCCCCGAACATATTTAACCAAGGTACATAAATGTCTGTGTGTGTGTACTCGTTTTCGTGGCGACGATTCCGGAGAGACTACTAAAGGTATCGAGACAAAACTTCATATTTAGAAGATTCATTAACAAACTTAGAGCTGAAAACCTTTTTGTTCAAAAGAGTCGAAAGGAACTGGATGTTTGCTCTAGGCATTTTTCAAGGATTTTGCCAATGAGCCGCCATTAATGTAATTTCGTCAAAATAGTTAAATAATAAATTAAAATAGAGGAAATATTGTATAGTTTAAGTCTATGACAGTTTTAGGTAAAATTGATAGTTTAGCTGTATGAGCAAATTCTATTTGATTCACAGTTAGCCAGGATTTGACTGATATTTCCATTCTAATGACAGTAGGTAGTGTCAAATGCTAATGTTTTGGCAATACCTACAGTCAATAGTATCAAATATCTGTCAAATCCTGGCTAATGCAGACACGACCGTTATGGATAGTATAGAATGTCATGCAGCTACACCATTAATTTTATATATACAGTAGAGCGTCGATAATCCGAACTAATTGGGACCGAAGGTGGTTCAGATTATCAAATTGTGCGGATTATCAAATATTGCAGCTAAATAGTAGAAAATACGAATATAGGATACAAGATAGATACAAACGCAATATTTTTCTGTAAACAGGATCGACAAAAATGGCTTTTCCCTCGGTTACTCTGTGATTTATTTCAGTATTATTTCGGATTAGCGAACGTTCGGATTGCCGACGTTCGGATTATCGACGGTCTACTGTAGTATGATACAGACATGAGCCTCGCCATATCAGATTTTTTTATATTAATTAACATATAACATCTAGTTTGATAACTATCTAGTAGGGTGGGTCAAAAAAAATGTTTTTTCTTGACGCAATACCGAAAAAAACTTGTCTCTAGTTTAGGCAATTAAAACGCAACTGTGAGAATTGGCATTATTTTTGTTTGTGAGATCAACGTTATCGCGCGTTGGTCTGTGAGAGACATTCAACACGTATTCTTATCGCATGTGAAACTTTTTAATGGTTTTCATTCGCATGCATCTAAGGGCGTTCTTTGGTAATAGATGTATGACTTTTGTCATAAACTGTATAATAAACTGCTATATTATATAATATTTATGCTCGTAGGGCAACTAGCATGCCATCTACACATTTCACTTAACTTGTCGTGTGGTCCAGTCGCAAGCCAGTCGCAAGCTTCCCGCTTGTTTTATATTAAAATGTAGTTTTTAGTGTGTGCTTTTGTAAATGGTAAGCCGATGATTACTTCCTTACTTGTGTTTAATTTTAATTTAATGTTTGGTGTAATCTGACAACTCCTCAAAAAGATTTGGTAGATTTAGAGTTTCAGGTCAATGTTTTAATTCTTTTGTTTTAATTGTAAATAAATATTTGTTATTATTTCATTGAGATTTGAGTTTTACTTACGAAGTGTCTTTTAGTATAAAAAGTGAGCAAACCAGCTACAATTTAATGGTAGAGATATCTGTCACACCTCATCACAAACTCGAGATGTTTTAACCGAGACGCAATCTACGGCGTCGACGCAACCCATGACAGAGAAACATCGTACCTAAATACTTGATTTTTCAATTTAAGGTAAAATCCTTAAGCTGGAAGAAACTTGAAAGTCGGAACAGGACATAACATCGTTCGTTCTATTGTAGTGAACCATCGAACGATTAATAGCAAATCACTTTTGGTACAATTTGGGTTTCATTTTACAGTTAAATATATCGGGATTAATTTGTATCTTTATTTTATACTTATTTACAATATAGTTTTTTTTTTGTTTTCGCTGTATTTTATACCTATTTACTAATTTTATATTCTGTATGTAGTACATCTTTGGGATGCTGGAGATTATGTTAGTGTAAGCATGTGCTAAGTTTGTTCCTGTAAAGTAGTTTGTGATAAACCTTGCAGAACAAATACAAAGTGCTATCTTTTCAAGCCTACAGACAAAGGATCTACTGAGATACGAAAAATCTACCTGGAGTAAGGGTTAACAATGAAATTGATCACATCCTCATAACAAGAATATATATCGTTAAAGTAAGATCTTATAGGGGAGCAAATATTCCATCAGACCATATATTTGTTAAAGCCACCTTAAAACAGGAAATGCCAAGACTAGTTAGACATACAACCAGGAAAAAAGTATGATGTGGAAAGCTTTAAGAATGGCATAGTCAGACAGACCTATCAGAATAAAACAAGACATGCAGTAGAATCAAAACCAGAGACGGGAAATATAGAGGAAGAATGGAAAAATTTATGTGAAATGATCAGGATGAGTGCTGTGCCTGGAAACATCAAGACAGAAATAATGAGTGGTATGATGAGGACTGTGGGTAAAAGGTAAAAATGAGAAGGATTTTAAGACAAAAAATGATACAGAACCCAACCATAGACAATGTAAGGGAGTACAACATAATGAAAAACCAAGCCAATAACCTACGTAGGAAAAAGAAGAGACTGTTCCACCAAAAGAAGTTAGACGCGTTACAAAATGCATACCGTAACCAGAATAACAACGAATTCTACAAACGAATAAAGGCAGAAAGAACAACACAAAATAGCGGTATAAGCTGACTGAGAAATGAACATGGAGACCTGTGCAAACAAGAAAATGATATGGTTGAAATATAGGCAAGATTCTATGGCAAAGTGTTCACAGATGAGGATATCACGACCACAAAGTAGCAATACCAATATACCCTATAATGGAAATGAAGTCGACGAACCATCTTTCGAAGAATATGCGGCAACCATTGCAAATAGTAATAATAAGAGCTCTGGAACAGACAATCTGCCAATAGTACTGTGCAAACACATGGACAGTGTTTTGGCAGAAAGGGTATACAACCTCATTTTAGCAATATGGAGGCAGAAAAAGATGCCAAAGCAATGGAGAGAGGCTGCAATCTGCCCCATCTTTAAATAGAGAAATCTACATGCACCGGAAAATTACCGGCCCATAACCTTGCTAAATGCTGCGTATAAGATTTTGACACACTTTATCAATAGTAGACTTAGAGAATTAGTTGAAGAACAAATAGGCCAATACCAAGCAGCTTTTAGAAAATCGGTTATAGATAATACCTTTCTTCTGAAGCAAACACATGAGAAATGCAGCATGAAAAACCGAATACATGCCATGTTTATCGATTTTAAGCAAGCGTACGATACAGTCAAAAGAACCGAAATAATCAGAGCTTTGGAGGAATTGAAGGTCCCCGCAGAGCTTATTGCGCTGGTAAACATGACTGGTAGGGACAACAAACACAGTAGGTATCTCACAGAGGCAAACAGTCGAAACATTTTACAAGCAAAATCGGACTGAAACAAGGCGATCCGCTATCCACTATACTATTTAACATAGTTCTGGAAAACATAATGCAGGAAAGTATGATGGACACAAGAAAGAACATCCTGAGAAGCCCATACCAGTGCCTGGCCTACGCAGATGATGTCCTGCTTGCAACAACTAAGGAAGAACTGAAAAGGATTGTTAGGGAATTGGTCTATAAAGCAAGTCTGACAAGCTTAAAGATTAATCAGGACAAAACCAACTACCTCATCCTGGGGACTTGCAACCAGCAGCACAATCAATACCTAAGTTTTAGAGATGTACGCAGTGATCAGAAGTATAGTTTCAAGATTTCAAATAAAGCCGTGTACCTGCGGTGTGAAATCAGTGATGATGGGCGCAGTGACTCCTATTTAACAAGAAGAATAACAGCGGGATCGAGAAGTGCGGGTTCTCTCCACAACATCCTGACAAATAAAAACCTACCACAATCCTTGAAATTGAATCTGTACAAGACTGTGATCCGTCCAGTGGTGCTTTACTCGAGTGATACGTGGACCTTGACAAGAGACGATGAGTTGAGGCTGGATGTATGGGAGCGAAAGATTTTGAGAAGGGTCCTTGGAGGTGTAAAGGAAAACAACGTGTGGAAGAGACGTACAAATGCCGAAGTGTACGAGGCCTACAAGGAGAAAAGGATCTCTAACATCGCACAGGAAAATGAACTCTGATGGTTTAGACATGTATCCAGAATGAAAGACAAAAACCTCACCAAGAAGATCTATGCTCTGAAACTGGGTGGCAGAAACAGACGAGGAAGACCTCGAATAATATGGAGAGAAAAAATTTTTGCGCGCATTATTGGTTGCTTTGTTACTTGTTTTTAATTTACCTGCAGTTGGTAATGAAAGCATAGTACATTTAAATAGCTATATTCCAACCCGTCTAGTTAAGTTGGCCCGACTATACCATCCAATTGTTCCTATTAAAAAATAGGTATATCAATGTCGTCATAATTAAAAAACAATTTAAGGTCGGAAAATTAGTTTATGATAAATATCTTTATTTTGATCATTCAAAATTGAAACGTACGTGTTGTAGTTTGTAATATATTAAGTATACAGGGTCCTGCAACTAAGCTCCCGTCTTCTGTAGCTCACTTACTCATTTAGCTAAAAGTTTGACATTTTGCAGGCATACCCTGTACTTCAAGGTACAATTCAAGAAATTATTTTTTATTGTACAGGGTGTTCCAAAAATTGTGCAACGCCATGGTAATTTTTTTTTTAAATTGCATGCTATACATTTTTCTACACATTTGGAAGCCTTTTATGGTTGCCTACATATCACCAACATTTTATTGAAATCGGTTGAGTGACCGCAGCGGAAAAAAATAAAAACCAAAAAAAATTGATTTTGCATCGTAGGCTTTCAAAATCAATAAAAACCACAAAATGCAGCTCGTTAATAAAATTTTGCGACGTGCTTATTAAGTTAGATGTAATAGTCTCGTTAACCAAGTGACATTGATCCAAATTATACAGGATGACCAAAATCGAGTGTCAAACTTGACAAACTTCAAAGCGCGCTATTGTTCTTATTTTAAATTGGAACCCATAATTTTTTTAGGTGAAACGACGCGAAATTAAAGAATAAATATTGTTTCTGAATACAACCCCATCATAATTCCCAATATTTTAAAAGTTATTCGCCAAAAACTCATTTTTCAACGTTTCCAACAGCAATTTTAGGTAATAAATATCGTACGTGGCGTTGAAAAACAATTTATTACATAAAATATAACGCAGAGAGGTATTTTAGATTTTACTGTACTTAATTAAGTAGTTATTCAACTGCTAAATTTACTGAAAAATTTACCTATACCCACATTTCCGTCCTTACCGCAATAGGTAAATTATGAAGTAAATTTAGCATTTGAATAACTACTTAATTAAGTACACTCAAATCTAAAATACGTCTATTATTTTTTATGAAATAAATTGTTTTTCAAAGCCACGTACGATATTTATTATCTAAAATTGCCGTTGGAAACGTTGAAAAATGAGTTTTTGGCGAATAAGTTTTAAAATATTGGGAATTGTTATGGGGTTGTATTTAGAAACAATGTTTAGTTTTTAATTCTGCATCATTTCACATAAAAAAATTATGGGTTCCAATTTAAAATAAGAACAATAACACGCTTTGAAGTTTGACAAGTTTGACACTCGATTTTGGTCACCCTGTATAATTTGGATCAATGTCACTTGGTTAACGAGACTATTACATCTAACTTAATAAGCACGTCGCAAAATTTTATTAACGAGGTGCATTTTGTGGTTTTTATTGATTTTTAAAGCCTACGATGCAAAATCAATTTTTTTTTTGGTTTTTATTTTTTCCGCTGCGGTCACTCAACCGATTTCAATAAAATTTTGGTGATATGTAGGCAACCATAAAAGGCTTCCAAATGTGCAGAAAAATGTATAGCATGCAATTTAAAAAAATATATTACCATGGCGGTGCACATTTTTGGAACATCCTGTATAATAAAAAATAATTTCTTGAATTGTACCTTGAAGTACAGGGTAAAGGTACGTTTTCCTAGCAACGACTGGAACGATAATCGCTCAACGATAGTCGTCCGGCGATGATCGTTCCGCGATTTTCGCTGGCACAAAATGTTTTCCTCCAAGCGTCGTCTGCGACTATAGTTCCAGACGACGTTTGCAAAACGCTTGAAAACGTTTTGTGCCAGCGATAATCGCGGAACGATCATCGCCGCACGATTATCGTTGAGCGATTATCGTTGGAGTCGTTGCTAGGAAAACGTACCTTTAGCTTGCAAAATGTCAAACTCTTAGCTTAATGAGTAAGTGAGCTACAGAAGACGGGAGCTTAGTTGCAGGACCCTGTATAGGTATTTAGGGTCCCGACAGTTGGCACGACGAACGCTCAAGAGAGAACGCGCCATCCAAGCCATTCGTTGTGACGTTACCGAGTCGTTGAGACGCTTGCGATGTACTGCAGTTGTGTGTAGCAATAAATACTTTTTCAAACAGTTACTGTGTGTTTTCTTAGTGGCTCCGGACATAACAAGTGGCGACGAGTAGTGGAACAATTACGCTGTGTGCAAATTGCGAAGAAATCTACGTGTCGAGTGGTAGTATACCGGGTGAAAACTACTGCGTTGGTCGCGCTTGTGTAGTGCGGGAACAAAATGGCGTTGATAGGCAGTATAGAACCTTTGACAATGGAAAGTGACTTTGAAACGTATATGGAGCGAATGAATTACCTTTTTCTGTGCAATAACGTCGAGGAAGCACGCCGTGTACCCTTATTTTGCACGTTAATTGGAGGGGAAGCGTATCAAATACTAAAGAACCTGACGGCCCCGGAAAACCCGTCTGTGAAAACATACGAAGAGTTACGCGAAATCTTAAAGCGATGTATGGCTCCAAAGAAAATTATTATAGCAGAGACGCTTAAATTTTATAGAATTTACCAAGGAGAAAAATCAATATCAGAATATATCTTGGCCTTGAAACGACAAGCAACATACTGTGAGTTTGGGGAATATTTAAACAGAGCGCTTCGTGATAAGTTTGTGTGTGGGTTATCAAATGAATCAATTCAAAGGAAGTTGTTGTCCGAAGAAAATTTAACCTTTGTCGATGCGTGCAACAAGGCTTTGGCCATGGAGAGTGTTACGAGTGAAGCAAAAGAATTTAGTAAACCGATAAACAAGGTAGCTCATTAGTCTGTAAGAAAATGGAAAACTGAGAAGAAAACCGAAACGAAGAACAGCAACTGCGGAAGGTGTGGAAGAGTTCACGAAGGCGAGTGTCCGGCTTTGCGGTGGAAATGCTACAAGTGCCAAAAATATGGGCATGTTTCCAAGTGCTGCAGGTTAAACAAGAGTATGAAAGCTGTAGAAGAGGAGACCAGATCTGAAGATAGTGGTAGCGGAAGCGATGAGACTGAGCAAACAAACCTAGTAGTAGTTGGCAATGTAGAAGTAAATAAGTTGGAGGAATCGTTGCAAGTATCCTTAACTGTAGAAAATTGTAAAATAATGTTCGAAATTGATACTGGAAGTGCCGTTACGTTAATATCAAAAAAAATATTTGAGAAAATGAATTATCAGAGTAAATTAGAAAAATCTTGTGTAAAATTAATGAACGTTTCTGGAAAGCGAATACATTTGTTAGGTGTTGCTAACGTACAAGTAAAATGTAATGAGAAATTTCATAAATTACCGTTGTTTGTAGTTGACATAAGTAATTTGAATCTAGCTTTACTTGGTAGAAAATGGCTAAATGTGTTAATGCCGAACTGGAAAAATAACTTTGTAGTTAGTAAAATTTCACCATGTCCGAATAGTAATATTTTGTGTATGTTACAGAAAATGTACCCGTCCGTGTTTACTGAAGATCGTAGTAGTCCAATAGCTGGTTTTCAGCTCCAACTACGTATAAAACCAGACAGCATCCCAGTATTTCTCCGTCCTTATACACTCCCTTATGCGATCAGACCCCAGGTGGAAGAAGAACTTGAGCGACTTACCAACCTATGAATCTTGGAGAAAGTAAATTATAGTGAGTGGGCCAGTCCGATTTAGCGTTACGGCACATTGCAAAAACAGGAGCGACACTTAAAACATTGGTGCGCATTCGCGGAAGGTAGAAGATATTCCGCGCACGTGAACCGGTAGGTGGCACCAAAAAAGACACTCGCGAGAGTAAGTAAATGCTGTCAATTTTATTCTCGATCAGGTTCCACAAGAACCGCACGCCACACCTCTCCCGCCGCACAGATAAGGACGCCACATCATGTCGCACTGACAAAAACGCATAGTCATGTCCACGCTCCTGGTAAACGGCATCCACACTGTAGGACAGACATTTAAGATGGCTGGAGGAAAATGGTTTTCCGTCTTGGACCTTTCGAATGCCTATTTGCAGTGCGCAGTCAGCAAGGATTGTCAACATCTACTGACCATTCATACTCACAAGGGCCTATTCCGATACAAGAGGTTACCATTTGGTGTAGCCAGCGCACCGGCTTTATTCTAGCTGATGATGGATAAAATATTACTAGATTTAGACAACACTGCGGTCTCCCAACACTGCTTGCTACTTAGATGACATTGTGGTCTGTGGATGTACCCCAGAAGAATGTAAAAAGAAACTTTTCCTGGTTCTGGACAGGTTAAAGAAGTATAAATCGAAAAAGAATCCTAAGATGGCGGGCAGAAAAATATTGAAATGCAGTAAATGTGACAAAAATATAAGTAAAAGTGAATACAAAATTGGATGTGCGGGCAAATGTAGAGGCTGGTTTCACTTAGATTGTGCGGGAATAACGCAGACCGAGAAAGGTTTGCTGGGAAAGCATAATTTTTCCTGGACATGTGACTTGTGCAAGAGTGAGGTTACCAAAGCATTTTCACAAGAAAATCTAAGTCAGGAAAGCGAGGACGAACCTGAAACAACCATGAAAGACATCTTGAGAGAACTAAAGTTAATTAGAAAGGAGACAGGTGAAATCAGAACCCTGAAAGCTGAGATTCAAGACATGAAGAATTCACTAGACTTTTTGAGTGAAAAGTATGATGAACAGGAAAAACTAAACAAAGAATTTAGAGATACAATTAAAGGGATGAAAAACGAAAATAACATATTGCAGTCTGAACTAAACCATTTGAGAGACACTGTCCAGGAATATGAACATGATAAACGAAGTAAGAATATTATAATATCAGGTGTAAAAGCTGATCTCAATTTAAATGGCAATGACATGAAAGTGTTGACTGTTCTAAAGGAAGATGTGCAAAGAGAAAATATAGCCGAGATTAGAAGTATCAATGCAAAGAAAGAAAATTCGCCAATACTGGTGAAACTGAAGGAACAGACCCTAAAGTCGGAATTGATGCAGGCAAAGAAGAATAGGCAGTTCACTACAAAGAGTTGTGGTATTGACGCTCAAGAAACGAAAATGTATATTAACGAGGATATGTCTAGAGAGAAGCAAATATTATTCAAGAAGGCTAGGGAATTGAGAGGTAGAGGCTATCGTTTCGTATGGTTTCAAAATGGTCAAGTATACATTAAGCAGAACGAAGAATCCATGAAGCGGAGGGTTCGGAATGTGGAGGAAATTATTGACTTACTCAATTGAAAGAATGTAAGTTCTTGATTAGGATAGTTTGCAAACATGAACAGAAAGAATAATAAATAAATAAGTTATGGAACTAGATGACATGAACATTTTGTACATAAATATACGTAGTCTCAATAACAAACTGGATGACATTAACATGTTACTAGCACAATATAAGCATAAGGTAGACATAATTGTCTTTGTTGAGACATGGCTGAAGTCCGCTGAGACAAAGTTTTTTAACATCAGGGGATACACATCAACTCATTCTTGTAGAGACACAAGACAGGGAGGTGGCGTGGCTATTTACGTGGCTAATGACATTAACAGCAGTGTGAAGGATACTTTCTCTAATGAAAACTTTAACACGGTAGTTCTGGAAATTAGAACTGCGAACTCTGGAAACATTAATCTAATAGCTACATATAGGCCTCCTGAATTGAAAGATGGTTATTACTACTTGGACCATTTGGAAAGTCTCTTTCAAAGACACAAAAATGTGCTACTAATATCGGATACGAACTTAGACTTACTGTCAGACAATCCCCTAGTCAGGGAATACAAACAGTTGCTGGAAATTTATGGTGTAAACATAATTAACAAGGTAACCATTGACAGTGCTACAAGAATAGATTCACATTACGGAAGGAAAAGCATACTCGATCATATACTTTCAACTTGCAAACATGTGAACTTTGAAGTTATACTGAATGATTCCTATTTGTCTGACCATAAAATAATTGATATAAAGACTAAACATGTTTTTAGAAAGTTGACAAAGGGATGCTATCACACAAAAACCTTTGTGAAGAGAGTACAGTTTAGAACTTTATCACAGACATACCTAGAGGGAAGCAACATAAAATCTTTCAAGGAATTAACATCATTAATACACAGAGCAAAGGCTAACAGTACAAGAAAAATTAGAATCAGGCAGGAAGGTGACAACTGGATGAATAAGGAAATACTGGAGGCAGTCAGAGAGAAGGAAAGAAAATATTTGGTTACAAGAAGAAATCCGGAAAATGAGGTGGCAAAACGAGAATTCAAACTATTTAAAAACAGAGTCACAGGCATGATTAGGAAAGCAAAAAGGGATTACTATCAGGATAAATTATCAGAAAGTACAAAGGATTTAAGAAAAACGTTTAAAATAATCAACCAAGTGTTGAATAAAGATGTAGACAATAAGGAGAAAAAAATTAAATTGATACTGGATGGCAAGGATATCGAAAACCCCAAAGACATTGCTAATGTACTAAACAAATATTTTATTGGTGACGTACAATTAAACAATGACACTCTGGATGATCTTGGAACAGCGAATGGGAACTCATTGTTTTTTGAACCATGCACTGCCAAGGAGATACAAACTATCATAAGGGCTTTCACTAAATGTTGTGCTCCTGGACATGACAACATAACTACTACTGATGTAACTTGTCTCGAGAATTTGTTAGCTCCTGTACTCAGCAAATTAACCAATGACGTTTTAAGCAATGGAGTGTTTCCGGAGGAACTCAAGATGGCAAGGATTCTCCCAGTATATAAGAAAGGCACTCGAACACAGATGAACAACTATAGACCAATTTCTCTCCTGACAACCTTTAGTAAAATAGTTGAGAAAGTAATAAAGTCTAGGCTAGTACAGTTTATTGAAAAAACTATAAAATTTGACAAAAATCAATACGGATATCAGGAGAATAGTGGTACTCAGGCAGCAGTCACTGACTTCACGGAACATTTGCTGAGGGAAGTAGACCAAGGAAAGTTTGCTGCTGCGGTGTTTGTGGATTTCTCGCAAGCTTTTGACAATGTTAGTCATCGACTGTTACTACATAATCTGGAAAGAATGGGAGTAAGGGGTCATTCAATGCTTCTATTTGAGAGTTACCTGCAGAATAGGCCACAATATGTTACGATCAGTGGTAAAGAGAGTGAGATATTGCATAGAAGCAAGGGAGTACCTCAAGGATCAGTGCTAGGTCCAATTCTCTATAACCTCTATGTACATTGTACAAGACCTACAACACCTATCTCTGTATGGGGAGTATTATGAATATGCAGACGATACTGCTCTCGTATATTCTGGCCACAACGCGATTGATATGGAAAGAAGAATTAATCAAGATCTAAACATTTTTCAGACTTGGTCCGAGAGAAAAAACTTGAAAATGAATGCGCAAAAAACAGTTTATATGACGTTCAGGCATAAGAACAAAATTCAACAAGATATGGGACTACTATTGCAAAATGGCATCATGCTGCGGGAGGTAAATCAAACGAATTACTTAGGTATGATGATTGATAATAAATTAACATGGAAACAACATTTACAACACATTGAACGTAAAATAATTCCGCTGGTTGGTGCTTTGAAAAAATGTGGTGATAGTTTGAGTGAATCAGCCAAACGGTTGGTGTATCGCGCTTTTGTGGAGTCCCAGTTACGCTACCTAATAACAACTTGGGCATGTGCGGGTAGAACAGATATTGCAAGACTCCAGAGGACACAGAACAAATGCGTCAAATCTTTGTTTAATATAAATAGATTATTTCCTACCATACAGTTATATACGAACTTGAATTTGCATAATATCGATGAGTTAAAAATTGTTGAACAAATTAAATTAGTCTTTAAGATCAGGCATGGACTTCAAAAATCAAAAAATAACTTTGAATAACGAAATGCATGAACATAATACAAGGTCAGCTGTTGACATCCATAGTCATCAGTATGTATCAGGTAGTGGGAAGTTTTGTGCCTTAAATAATTCCATTTTGGAATATAATAAATTACCACATACAGTTAAGAATATTAACAATTATCATTTATTTGTAAAGGCAATCACAGTTTACTTTAAGAGATGAATGTGTGTACACATATAATTGTCATTTGTCGTCTTGTCCTACTTTTGTTGTGTTACATAATTATTGTTTAAGAATGCCCGTTGTTGTCAATTTTGTTAGATACTGTTTGGAAATGACTTGTTACCTAGAAATTAGTGTTACTATGTATTAATAATAAAAAAATATATATGAGTTGTCAAACATATAGTATTCAATTTTGCAATTAAGAATTTCTCAATTCATACAGTCCACTAAATATTGAACATTTTTTGGTCCGTCGAGCCGGATACGGTGTGTGTGTACTACGATTTTGGAAGATTGGTGTTTAGAAGATTCCGTTACAAGGGCCTACGTGTAACAAGGAGCAGGACAACGCAGCGAAGGAGCAGATCTTCGAGCGTACGGAGCCAAGTAGGTGTGTCTCTATTAGGTATATTAGGTACCGCTATTACGTCACTCTACTCTTCAGTCAAAGTCCTAATTGTATCTATTTTATCAATTTATTGGTCCCTAGTTTATCCAATCTATTATAACCATTTATTTTCCATTTATTTGGTCCATCCATCCTTCCAACTATTTTCTATTTGACCCTACTGTGTAACTATGCCTGGGGAGAACGATTTTACTGGAACCGATGTTGAAAATCAGTTGAGAAGTTTGAAACAACAAAGGGGATTTTTGAAAGCAAAATTAACACGATTTAGAACCTTTGTTTATGAAACTTACCACGATGAGAATGACGTAGAGCAATTAAAGACTAGATTAAGTAAAAATGAGCATTTGCTGGAGCAATTTGAAGGACTTCAGTTAAAAATTGATGTACTAACGGACGCCGAAGATGTAGGAACACATTTGCAGGATTTTGAAGATGCTTATTATAAAGTTATTGCAGCTGCCCGGACAATAATTAACAGCGTTAATGCGTCAAGTAGTGGTGTATCAAGTAACCAAATGAGTTCAGTCAGTAGAGCAGTATCCAGTTTAAAATTACCATCATTAACATTGCCTAACTTTGCTGGTGAATATAATCAATGGTCGACATTTAAAGATTCATTTATTTCGGCTGTTGATAGTGATGATCGGTTGGGTGATGTACAAAAACTGCAATACCTGCGGGGATGTTTAAAAGGGGAAGCTTTAGCACTTATCGGCAATTTAGTAACAAATAACCAAAACTACAAAATTGCATGGGATTTATTAGTTGAGAGATTTCAAAATAAAAGGCTAATAATTCAGTCTCATCTGAAAGCATTATTAGAAATTCAGAGTATTACAAAAGACAATCAAATGACTCTACGGCAATTTGTTGATACAATTAAAACACAAGTACGTGCTTTGGAGGCATGGAATTTACCAATTAATCAATGGGACACTATTTTAATTTATTTGTATGTTAGCAAATTGGACTTCTTTACTAGGAAAGAGTGGGAAACAGAGTTAAGCCAAAAAGATGGAGACTATTTACCAACTCTTGAATTCTTTTTGAAATTTTTGAATAACAAATGTGGGATGTTAGAAATGTTAGAGAGAAGCAAACCTAACCAACAAACGAAGAGAGATTTTGGTGTAATTAAGAAAGTGACAAATGTTGCGACTGCAAGTCATTCGTGCAATTACTGTAAAAATGTAGATCACGTTATTTACAAATGTAAGCAATTTCTGGATTTGACCATTGAAAAGCGATTTGATGAAGCAAGAAAACTAAAATTATGTTTCAATTGCCTTAGAATAGGACATTCAACAAACAGTTGTAAATTACCACCGTGCCGAATTTGCAGAAAATATCACAACTCTTTATTACATACAAATGTTAAGTTGGATAAACTTCCTGAAACTGGTAGTAATGAACATCAACTCTCAACAATTTCAAATTTTGCTAAAGGAAATGCTTCCTATGTACTTTTAGCTACAGCATCTGTAAAAATAAAGGATTCAGCAGGAAATATGCAAGGGCCATACACCTGTTTGTTGGATCCTGGATCGCAAATGAATTTTATTACGCACGATTTATGCAAACATTTGCAACTTAAACGGGAAAAGGCTGATGTGACTATTAGTGGAATCAATCAGTATAGTTCTAGAGTGACTCAAAAGGCTAGAGTGAATCTATTATCTAGAATGAGCAGTTACAAAACGTCTTTCGATTGTTTGGTCATACCTAAAATTACAGAAGGCTTGCCGCAAATTAAACTAAATTTGGGTATATTACAAGTACCAAAAGGAATAAAACTTGCCGATACAAATTTCTGGGTTCCAAAATCAATTGATATTCTAATTGGAGCTGAGCTTTTTTGGGAGTTATTGGAGGAAGGTCAGCAGAAGTTAGAGAATACAGGAATTACTCTTCAGCAGACTAAGTTAGGATGGGTGGCATCAGGAAAGACATACAATTTATTTCCACCAGTAATTAAAAGTAACTTTAACGGATTTTCGCAAATGGATTTTGAATTGCAGCGCTTTTGGGAATTAGAAGAAGTTCAAGACGTACAAATTTACTCCAAAGAAGAACAAGAATGTGAGGAACATTTCGCAAAAAATGTAGAACGCGAAAAGGATGGAAGATATAGGGTTGCGTTGCCTATTAAGGATGGACTGGCTAATTTAGGAGACTCCAGGAAAATAGCATATAAACGCTTATTATATTTGGAAAGGAGATTTCAAAGGGAACCCAATCTAATGGAAAAATACGAACTATTTCTAGAAGATTACGCAAGTTTAGGTCATATGAAAAAGGTTGAAGACTGTTTTTCACAAAAGGTTACTAAACACTACTATTTACCTCACCATCCAGTAATTAGAGACGATAGTTTGACCACCAAACTTCGAGTAGTCTTTGATGCCTCTGCTAAAACCACGTCTGGTCATTCATTCAATGATATTTTAATGGTGGGACCTAAAACTCAAAGTGATTTATTCGACATGGTATTGAGATTTAGGTTTTATCCCATTGTTTTATCAGCGGACATTACGATGATGTATCGACAAATTAATGTAAGACAAGAGGATCAAGGATTACAAAGAATTTTATGGAGAAATAGTAAAAGACAGGAGATAGATACGTATGAGCTTACTACTGTAACGTATGGCACAGCCAGTGCACCATTTTTAGCCACTAGGTGCCTGAAACAATTGGCAATGGATGAAGAGGAGAATTACCCAGAAGCTTCACAAATTTTAAAAAACGATTTTTACATGGATGATCTTTTAACAGGAGTTAATAGTCCAGAAGAAGGATGCTATATGAGAAAACAATTATCAGAACTTCTGGAAAAAGGGAAATTCAAACTGAGAAAGTGGAGATCAAATTGTATGTTAGATTTTGAAAATGAAGATTATGATTCATTATTAGTTCTAGATAAGGAAACGACAAGGAAGACATTGGGGTTATATTGGAATGCAAATGATGATAATTTACAGTTTTCCGTTAAGTTGGAGAACAGTGGTCAGATGACCAAACGGACAATTTTGAGGAAAATTGCGAAGATTTTTGATCCACTGGGCTTACTTGGACCTATAGTGGTGACAGCAAAAATGTTCATGCAAAAATTATGGCTAGAAAAACTCGATTGGGATGAACCTATTTCTGATAATTTAAGCAAATTCTGGATTGATTATTATACACATTTGGATAAACTTAATGATTTGAAGATACCTAGAAGAGTGCATCTTGGAAAATTGGAAGATGAATTTGACATTATGGCATTTTGCGATGCTTCGGAGAAAGTTTATGGAGCGTGCTTTTACGTGAGAAATGTCAATAGCACTGATGGTGATTCAAGATCGAGATTGCTCTGTTCAAAGTCCAAGGTAGCACCTTTGAAAACTATTTCACTTCCTAGACTTGAGCTTAATGGTGCTTATCTTTTATGTAAATTATTGAAGAATGTAAAAAGAGCTTTGGGTACAAGAATTAGAAAAGTTTATTGCTTTACAGATTCAACTATTGTTCTAGCTTGGATTAAAACTGAGCCAAATGTGCTCAAGACATACGTTGCTAACAGAGTTGCTGAAATTCAAACAATTACTAAGGCAAGCGATTGGTACCATGTCCAATCAAAAATGAATCCAGCCGATTTGTTGTCAAGAGGATGTTTAGCAATAAATTTAAAAGATGCAAAGTTATGGTGGAATGGTCCAGATTTTTTAAATAGCAATCAATTTCAAAATGAAATTTCAAACCAAAACTTTACGGTACCTGAATTACTGGAGTTGAAAACTGTTACGTTGATGGTAATTGAAAATAATTTAATATCTAGTTTGCTAGAAAAGTTTTCAACCTATTTGAAATTGAAAAGAGTAATTGCCTATTGTTTTAGATTTTGGAACAATTGTAAAAATAAACTAAATCGGCAGGCTGGAGCTCTTTCTATACAAGAAATTGATCATTCATCCAAAATAATTATTAAACTTGCTCAGAGGCAAATGTATCCCAATGAGATACAAGATTTAGAGAATGGAAAACCCATAAACAGAAAAAGTAAGTTGCTTAACTTAAATCCTTTCCTAGATGAAGAAGGTTTTCTTCGCGTGGGAGGCAGAATTGATAAGGCATCAATCCCAGAAAATCATAAACACCCAATTATTTTAGCAAAGCATCGCTTAACATGGTTGATTCTGACAGAACATCATGTTAAATTGCATCACGCGGGAGTGGATGTAATACTATCGTATACACGAACAAAATTTTGGCCAATCGGAGGAAGAAGTTTTATAAAACGGATTATCAAATCATGTTTAAGGTGCTTTCGATTTCGTCCGCGGCCATTAGAACAATTGATGGGAAATCTGCCAAAGTTTAGATTGCAACCAACAGACAGACCATTTGTACATACTGCAGTTGACTTTGCAGGTCCAATTAACATAAAAGAAAGTAAAAGAAGAGGTAGACCTATAACTGGTAAGGCATACGTGTCAGTATTTGTGTGCTTAGTTACTCGCGCTGTTCATCTGGAGTGTGTTACTGAATTAACCACTCAAGCATTTATGGCTGCTCTAAGGAGATTTACAGCACGCAGAGGACTTTGCTCAATTATTTGTTCGGACAACGGAACAAATTTTGTTGGTACGAATAAAGAATTGAAGAAAATTTATGAATTTTTATATGAGCATGAAGATGAAATTATTACTGACGCAGCCACACGCCAAATAAATTGGAAATTTTTACCACCACGATCACCTCATTTTGGAGGACTGCATGAAGCAGCAGTAAAATGTTTCAAACGGCATTTCTATAAAGTTACACAGGGTCTTTTGCTTACATTCGAAGAATGTTGTACATTATTGGCAGAAATTGAAGTGTGTTTAAACTCTAGGCCACTTACCAAAATTTCGGATGATCCCAATGATATTTCTGTTATCACCCCATCCCATTTTCTAATAGGAGACACACCTATGCTCCCAATGGAGTACGATTTATTAAAAGGGCCAGCAAATCTATTAAAGCGTTGGCAGCATATCCAGAGGGTTCGTCAGCACTTTTGGCAGCGTTGGCAGCGAGAATACCTACACCATTTGCAGACCCGCTCCAAATGGAACGTAACTACTGACAATCCAAGAGTAGGAGACTTGGTTCTGCTTGCTGAGGATAACTTACCACCTTTGCGTTGGGCCATGGGACGTGTCGTCAAGCTGCATCCAGGAGACGATGGTTTAGTGCGGGTAGTGAGTGTTCGCGCCAAGCAATCTGTTTTTAAACGCCCTATAACTAAAGTTTGTATGTTCCCAAATTTAGATTCAGAACAGATTTAGATTAATATTTCGTGTCATCTTACTATTCAATTTCAGACGAATTTAGTTCATTGATAACTTGCACATTTTTTATTTCACGCATTTTTAAATGTTGTACCCTTTATATTTCGAACGTAGTTCAAGGCGGGCGGAATGTTGTCAATTTTGTTAGATACTGTTTGGAAATGACTTGTTACCTAGAAATTAGTGTTACTATGTATTAATAATAAAAAAATATATATGAGTTGTCAAACATATAGTATTCAATTTTGCAATTAAGAATTTCTCAATTCATACAGTCCACTAAATATTGAACACCCGTCAAGGCAGATCACGGCATCAGCTTTAGAGCTGTTTTGTGTATCTTATTTGTATATTCATCGGTTTATCTTTGATTTTTGATTTGTAATGGTATATATATGGACTCATACATTTCTGTTGATTTGTGTTTCTTTAGCACTTATGTTTTTGGATAGGATTATATTTTTGTTTGTTTTGATTTATTGTACCTGGAGATCTTGTGTTGAATAAAATTATATTATTATTATTATTATAATGTTAAAGTGAACCTACAGAAATGCATTCTGAATCAACCAACTATAGAGTTTCTAGGATTTGAAATATCAGGACAGGGGATAAAACCTCTGCAGAAAAAAGTTGAAGCAATCCAACGAGCACCAAAACCAGGAAACTTAACACAACAAAGAGCATACCTGGGCCTACTAAACTACTATAATAAGGTCATTCCGATGTCGTCAGACTTGCTGCAACCGCTGTATGCCTTAGAGAAGAAGGGCGCACAATTCTTGTGGTCAACAGCCTGCGAAAAAGCCTTCAAAAAAGCAAGCAAGCGATAGCGGAGAGTACATTACTAGTACATTTTACCCCACATCAACCGTTAGCTATAACTGCAGACGCATCTCAGTATGCGTGTGGTGCAGTGCTGAGCCATGTCATTGATGGTAAGGAAAAACCTATATATTTTATTTCATCTACATTCAATGCCGCTGAACAGAACTACTCTCAAATAGAGAAGGAGGCATTAGCAATCATTTTTGCTTTGAAGAAGTTTCATAAATTTATTCATGGCAGAGAATTCACCATATACACCGACCATAAACCATTAGAGTACAACTTCAGCCATAAAAAGAAGATACCAACAGTTGTGGCTTCGAGGCTGCAGAGATGGGCAATCACCCTATCAGCCTATAGATACAACATCAAGTACAAGAAAGGTGAAACTGTTTCTAATGCTGACGCACTATCCAGATTACCATTACCTGGTGGGACAGAAATAGAGACTCCGTTACATGCTATTTTTCCAACAGAAGAACTGTCATTAACGGTTAATGACCTACTGGAAAATACCAAAAGAGATAGCCTACTGTCAAGAGTGATTGAATACACCAAAAAGGGATGGCCTAATCAGGTGAGCAGCGACACACTAAAAGAATACTTTATATAAAGACTGGATTTATCTATTGAAAAGGGTTGTTTACTATATCGAAATCGAGTTGTCATTCCCTACCAGCTAAGACATAGCACCCTAGAGATGTTGCATGACCAACACATTGGGATGGTATGTATGAAGATGCTAGCTAGGAGCTACTACTGGTGGCCCGGAATTGACCCTGACATAGAGAAGTATGTAGGAAGTTGTGAGGTATGCCTTAAGTTTGCTAACTGACAAAAGGAAATTGAGACTACATGGCCTAAATCAACCCGAAGCTGGTCTAGGTTACATGTTGATTACTTCGAAAAGTGTGGATTTTACTTCCTGTTGGTGGTGGATACATACAGCAAGTGGTTAGAGATTAAAATGGTCAGCTCAACCAACTCAGAAGAATGAATTAAACATCTAAGAGGCATATTCGCAATATTTGGTATCCCGGATGAAGTTGTCAGTGACAATGGTCCGTCATTTAATGGGGAAAGGTACAAGGAATTCTGTACCAGCAATGGTATACAGTGTACATTAACACCACCTCTGCATCCTAAGTCCAACGGATCAGCGGAACGACATGTCCAAACCGCAAAAACTGCATTGAAGAAATTTCTGGAGATATCTAAAGACAAGAGTAAGAAAACCTTGCAGGTATGGGTCGACAATTTTTTGTTGAAGTATAGAATTACCCCATCCACCATAACTGGATTTAGTCCTGCGGAGATAATGCTAAAGAAAATCCCCAAAACCCGATTAGACTTGATCAATCCATCACAACTGAAAGTGAAAATAAAGGAGAAACAGAACCAAAGCACTGTCTGAAGATTTAATGAAGGACAAGACGTGATGGTTTTTAGTAAAAGGAACAAGGAAAATATTTGGAGAAAAGGGAAGATAGTGGAAGTGGTAAGCAAGTATACATATAGAGTAAACGTTGATGGAGAAGAAATTTATGTTCATGTTGAAGACATCAAGATGTCAGCAGTTCCCTATGCGGGAATACAACTAAAGGAAAATTTTGATTTGATGCCAAAGAAAGTTACAAAGTCAAACGAACAACTTTTAGTGCCAGAAAAAGAAACACCAATTCGACAAGAAGAACTTACTGCACCAACAGAAGACTCCTCTCCTTACACCAAACCACAGTCTCCCAAAAACCCAACCCACAATTTATCAAATTATAAACAATCCCCTTTACCTGTGCTGAGGCGTTCTACCAGAATTATAAACAAACCACAAAAATTAGATACTAACAGGGAGGAAGGTTGTAGTTAGTAATATATTTAGTATATAGGTATTTAGGGTCCCGACAGTTGGCACGACGAACGCTCATGAGAGAACGCGCCATCCAAGCCATTCGTTGTGACGTTACCGAGTCGTTGAGACGCTTGCGATGTACTGCAGTTGTGTGTAGCAATCAATACTTTTTCAAACAGTTACTGTGTGTTTCCTTAGTGGCTCCTGACATTACAGTACGAGGATTTTTTTATGTAAAATTCTGTAATTTTGAGGCATTTTCATAGTTTGCATGCTCACTAATAATAGCCATTTCACAGTATTTAAATGCAATTTATCGTAGAAAAACCTGTATAAGTTTTGATGCAAGCAAAAACTTCGTAGTTCCCAACAGAAATTACGTTTATATTGTGTTCACACGTTGGTGTACATGGTGTTCAACGCAATTTCCATCTGACACTACGCAATTTTTGATTGCTTTAAAAATTGTAGATCTTGCGCGATAATTTGCGTAGTGTAAAACAATAACATTCAATTCAGTGAAAATGTATGCCGCTCCACTTGAACAATATATGGCATATTCAACAAAAATATATGTCTGTGTCTGCAGATATTGTTTACAAGAAACTACTTTCATCTTGTTTGATTTTGCTGGAGACCTGATGAGATGAACCTTAAAATGCCGCAGACTCCGGCGAACTGCCGGAGATTTATATTATAACAGAAATGTTGATCGTGATGTAATACTTACTTCGGTTTTGTTGTCTCTTCTTCATCAAGCAATTTGATGCTCTTAATCTCCTCTCCACAAAGTGTATTTGATATAGCTACACAAAAAAGAAAATTACAAGTTACAATTTAAAAGTGAAACAATAAATCAATGTGCTCCCAATGTGCTTACATGCATTTGCGCCTAGCCTGTCGGCGGGATTCTCCACATCCTTACAAAAATTAATGTGATTTGTTAGATACTTTTCTTTGCTAAACTTAAACCCGCATAAGCAGCAAATAAATTTCTTGATTGGATGCAAGTCCTCAATAGCATTAGTTCCTCCCGGTGCCATTGCTTGATGTTCAAACGTGGTCATATTTCCTTCACTATATCCCAAAATCTGTAACTTTAAATATGTGGTTACCTCTAACTTAAACTCCTCGGTTATAAATATCATTAAATTTAATATTCTAGCTTGAATGGCACTACTTTGTGCTATAATTTCATCTACTAGTGGCTGTACTGTCCTTTGTTATACATGCATTAGCTTACCTTCTATCGTATGTATTTTCTCTTAAATAAGTTGACGAAATTTCTTACAGGTATAACCGTTATTTGACTAATTATCAAACAAGATGCTTTATAGGCAGTGTTGCCACCTATAAAGAAAAAATTGTACTAGATTGGGACTTTTCAGCCAATTTTCAGCGTAATAGAATCAACGTCATTGTAATAGGTAATAGATTTGTCACGATTTGTTTTACGGGCGGCGGGGAGGGGGTAGTATAACACAACCAAAACGCATTGTATCGTGAAATCACATAACGTAAAATAAATAAGACTATACATTATAATACCCCTGTGAACTTGGCCCCTCCTTTTTCGAAATTTGGAATTCTGTTTCTACAGATCGTTTGCAATTCGTTTGCAATTGTTTGCACCCTTTTTATTTTCGTTTGCACCCTCACCGTTTCCGAGATAAAATTAAAACAAATTCGGAGGGGCCAGATTCACAGTAGCCCCTCCTTTTTCGAAATTTGAATTTTTTTTTCTACAGATCGTTTGCAATTCGTTTGCAATTGTTTGCACCCTTTTTAGTTTCGTTTGCACCCCCGCCGTTTTCGAGATAAAATTAAAACAAATTCGGAGGGGCCAGATTCACAGTAGCCCCTCCTTTTTCAAAATTTTAAATTCTATTTCTACAGATCGTTTGCAATTCGTTTGCAATTGTTTGCACCCTTTTTAGTTTCGTTTGCACCCCTACCGTTTTCGTGGTAAAATTAAAACAATTTTGTGAAGCGTGAACTTGGCCCCTCCTTTTTCAAAATTTCAAGTTTTTTTTCTACAGATCGTTTGCAATTCGTTTGCAATTGTTTGCACCCTTTTTAGTTTCGTTTGCACCCCTACCGTTTTCGTGGTAAAATTAAAACAATTTTGTGAAGCGTGAACTTGGCCCCTCCTTTTTCAAAATTTCAATTTTTTTTCTACAGATCGTTTGCAATTCGTTTGCAATTGTTTGCACCCTTTTTAGTTTCGTTTGCACCCCTACCGTTTTCGTGGTAAAATTAAAGCAATTTTGTGAAGCGTGAACTTGGCCCCTCCTTTTTCAAAATTTAAATTTTTTTTCTACAGATCGTTTGCAATTCGTTTGCAATTATTTGCACCCTTTTTAGTTTCGTTTGCACCCCTACCGTTTTCGTGGTAAAATTAAAACAATTTTGTGAAGCGTGCACTTGGCCGCTCCTTTTTCAAAATTTAAATTTTTTTTCTACAGATCGTTTGCAGTTCGTTTGCAATTATTTGCACCCTTTTTAGTTTCGTTTGCACCCCTACCGTTTTCGTGGTAAAATTAAAACAATTTTGTGAAGCGTGAACTTGGCCCCTCCTTTTTCAAAATTTCAATTTTTTTTTCTACAGATCGTTTGCAATTCGTTTGCAATTGTTTGCACCCTTTTTAGTTTCGTTTGCACCCCTACAGTTTTCGTGAAAAAATTAAAACAATTTTGTGAAGTGAGAATTTGGTCCTCTTTTTAAAATATATTTTTTTTTCTTCACTGGTTTGCACTCTTTTTAGTTTTGTTTCCACCCCTACTGTTTTTCAGATATATTTCAAATAAAGTTTGAAATAAAAAACCCCTTTTTACAAATTTCGAAATCATTTTCTATAGACTTATTACCATTGTATTGCATATGCTTGCACTCTCTTTGTTCTTGCACCATTACAGTTTTTGAAAAAAAAAATACCAGTAAATAAGTGTGAACCAGCCGACACTTATTAATTTAAACAAAAAATAACAAAATACAAATTACAATAAATTGAAGGGACAATAAATTAATCTGAATTGCACACCCATGTACAGGCTATCCCATTTTCTCTCCAGCACAATGTTAGTTTTAGATAGTTATAAGTTCATACTGCATAAAAAAGACACATGGAGTTACTGTTTTTCCAACTCCTTAAAAGTTACAGCCGTTTTAAACATTAACAAAACCGTGTTATAAATAGCTCTACTTTCTCAAGGAATCGAAAAACCAATAAGTCTATTAGAAACTTCTTACTTAGAATGACAATAACTTTCGAGAAAAAAATAAGTTTCAGTTTTATTTATAATAATAATAATAATAATAATCCACGCCTTAACATCCCCCCAACATCTTTCGCCACTACGGGGGCCTCGGCAGGCCCGAATTATCATTATTAGGTTTGTTCGAGCAGCCCCAAAATAAGTGCATAAGTGCACTTATTCTTTCTCCTGCGCATGCCAAATGGCGGTTTTGCTCTGCAAAAGCCTGCATTGCGTACGCGTACAAGAATCCCCAATTGTTTTGACTGGTTTTGGCGACTGCTCGAACAAACCTATTATGGCCCGCGTCTGTGGCACGCCTTAAGTTGGACTTCTTTTAAGGAATTTATTATTTATTAAAACCCTTCTCAACTAAATTGACACCCGATAAATTAACAGAATACTCGCTGTGGAAAGCAGTGAGGAAGTACAAGAGGCCAGTGGCCCATGTCCCACCTATAAGACGAGGAAACTGCAGCTAGGCAAGAGACCTAAAACAGAAGGCTGAAATTTTGGCACATCTAACAGAAATCTGCCCGTCCCACAAAATCAAATCAGAGCCAATACACCCTACGAAAAAGAAGGCATGCAGCTACTTACTCCAAAGGAAATTGCCAGAGAAATCAAGACAAACTTGAATCCAAAGAAGGCACCTGGATATGATCTTATCACAGGGAACAATAATCTAAAAAAGGTATTGTTATGCTGGCGTATCTAAAAGAAGTTATCATGATACCAAAACTAGGGAAACCACCGAATGAGGCCAAACCATATCGCTTAACATCATTGTTACCAATGACATCGAAGCCCTTTGAAAAACTGCTTCTAAAGAGAATGAAACCTATCATTGAGAGAAAGGAACTAATTCCTAATCAACAATTTGGTTTTAGAGAAAAGCATTCCACTATAGATCAAGCCCATAGAATAACGGATATCATCGAGAAAGCATTAGAAGAAAGGCTGAGCTAAGACAAAGAAAACATATTTATTTATTTCATCATCTGTTTCTAAAATCTTTTTCTATTTAAAATTTTTTTGATGTTCTTTTTTGGGTTTATACGTTTTTTATTTAAAAATATCTTTATTGTGTTACTTCTTCAAGCGGCTTCAAGGGAGTTGAAAAACAAATTCAAAAAGTCCATTGACTTTTTTGTTCAGTATGACATAACGCTAAAAGAAAATTTTTGAGGAAGAGAAATTGGGATACCTCGCTGTATATGTGCATGCGCTTTTCTTTTTTTTAAAATACATACAGACTTGAAACATTAGAATATGTATTAAATTTGTAGCAGTTCAGTCCCAAATTCTAGATTAATGCCCAGGTTAATTTATTGTCCCTTCAATTTATTGTAATTTGTATTTTGTCATTTTTCTTATAAGTTTAGTGTATTGCTATCCAAACTGTGTTGCTCCATTAATGATACTTGTAAATAAAGTTGTGTTTAAATTAATAAGTGTCAGCTGGTTCACACTTATTAATTTTTATTTTTGTTTTTTTCCAAAACTGTAAGGGTGCAAAACCAAAGAGAGCCAAACTAATGCAATACAATGGTAATAAAGCTATAGAAAATTGCAAAAAGAGGCAAACGACCTGCAGAAAAGAATTGAATTTTGAAAAAGAGGGGCCGGGTTCACGCTTCACAAAATTGTTTTAGTTTTATTGCAATAACGGTAGGGGTGCAAACGAAACTAAAAAGGGTGCAAATAATTGCAAACGAATTGCAAACGACCTGTAGAAAAAAAAATTGAAATTTTGAAAAAGGAGGGGCCAAGTTCACGCTTCAAAAAATTGTTTTAATTTTACCACGAAAACGGTAGGGGTGCAAACGAAACTAAAAAGGGTGCAAACAATTGCAAACAAATTGCAAACGATCTGTAGAAAAAAAAATTGAAATTTTGAAAAAGGAGGGGCCAAGTTCACGCTTCACAAAATTGTTTTAATTTTACCAGGAAAACGGTAGGGGTGCAAACGAAACTAAAATGGGTGCAAACAATTGCAAACGAATTGCAAACGATCTGTAGAAATAGAATTTCAAATTTCGAAAAAGGAAGGGCTACTGTGAATCTGGCCCCTCCGAATTTGTTTTAATTTTATCTCGGAAACGGTGAGGGTGCAAACGAAAATAAAAAGGGTGCAAACAATTGCAAACGAATTGCAAACGATCTGTAGAAATAGAATTTCAAATTTCGAAAAAGGAGGGGCTACTGTGAATCTGGCCCCTCCGAATTTGTTTTAATTTTATCTCGGAAACGGTGAGGGTGCAAACTAAAATAAAAAGGGTGCAAACAATTGCAAACGAATTGCAAACGATCTGTAGAAACAGAATTCCAAATTTCAAAAAAGGAGGGGCCAAGTTCACAGAGGTCATTATAATGCCTGTGAAAAAAAGTACATACCGCTTATAAATAAGAAAATAGTTTTGTCTCTGGTCGACCACATTACCCATTACATATATGGCTAAAAAAAACGCCAGTGAGATAGAAAAAAGGTAAAAATCAATTAAAGTGAAATTGTAATAGATTTTGGACAAAAGTAATAGAAGGGTAATAGGGTAATAGATTTCATGCCAGAGTAATAGAACTATTACAATTGTAATAGGGGTGGCAACACTGTTTATAGGCTTTGTAGAGTAGAGCCAAGTGCCAACTGTCAGAGCCAGTGTTGCCAACAGTTGTAACTAGTGCTCCGCTAAAAATGCCTTGAAAAACCGCCAGAAACCCGCTAGATCATAATAACAATAATAATAATAACAAAAACAAAAACAACAAATATATTTACAAAAAATACAAACAATATGCAAATGTAAACAAAATAAATAAAACATAATCCTAAAATAATAGATAATATTCTGTAAAAAAGCAAATAACACAAGTAACATTCTTGTATTCAATTTTCATAAAAAGTCAACAATAACAATATCTTTTTAACATACTGAGACCTGTGTGAACTTGGCCCCTCCTTTTTCGAAATTTGGAATTCTGTTTCTACAGATCGTTTGCAATTCGTTTGCAATTGTTTGCACCCTTTTTATTTTCGTTTGCACCCTCACCGTTTCCGAGATAAAATTAAAACAAATTCGGAGGGGCCAGATTCACAGTAGCCCTTCCTTTTTCGAAATTTGAAATTCTATTTCTACAGATCGTTTGCAATTCGTTTGCAATTGTTTGCACCCTTTTTATTTTCGTTTGCACCCTCACCGTTTCCGACATAAAATTAAAACAAATTCGGAGAGGCCAGATTCACAGTAGCCCCTCCTTTTTCGAAATTTGGAATTCTGTTTCTACAGATCGTTTGCAATTCGTTTGCAATTGTTTGCACCCTTTTTATTTTCGTTTGCACCCTCACCGTTTCCGAGATAAAATTAAAACAAATTCGGAGGGGCCAGATTCACAGTAGCCCCTCCTTTTTCGAAATTTGAAATTCTATTTCTACAGATCGTTTGCAATTCGTTTGCAATTGTTTGCACCCTTTTTAGTTTCGTTTGCACCCCCGCCGTTTTCGAGATAAAATTAAAACAAATTCGGAGGGGCCAGATTCACAGTAGCCCCTCCTTTTTCGAAATTTTAAATTCTGTTTCTACAGATCGTTTGCAATTCGTTTGCAATTATTTGCACCCTTTTTAGTTTCGTTTGCACCCCTACCGTTGTATGATAAAGTCATGTGCCTGGCCACATCAGATTTTTTTTATGTTTGACAAATAAGTCACTTGTCATAATTTTAATCATAGCTGGCAAAAATTACTAACATAAAATTTATGCTTCTATAAACTTAAATGTTAAAAATTTCAATCAACTGCATTTTAAGTGGTGATGGCATTTTTGTTTTATAAATATTAAAAATAAAATTTAGAATGAATTGTTTGGGACCGTTTCTGTATTGGAGAGGCACGAATCTGTTTTAGTTTCTTTCATATATTCCCATTAAATTTAGTTACTTGAAAACCACGCACAAACTGCTATGGAGTTTAGTGGTATGCCAGTGACAGATTTTTTTTTTGTTTTGTGTCATGGTTAATTTTTGGTTATTTGGAAATAAAGCTATTATTATTATTAAAAATAAGAGAAACAAATTGTAACATATTTATTTTATAGTAAAAATTTATATAAATAATTCAGCATTCCAAAGCAAATAAAAATTTTAGTTAATTAAACTAAAGATATATTCTAACGTAAATCACAGGATAATTATTAATTTTAGTATATATGAATATATTTATATAATATCTTCCAATAAATTTTCTTTTAAATTCGCCCTTTGACAATTTAAAATATATTTCAGTGCTGAAAATGCTCGTTCAACACTCACTTGTGTCATCGGTAAACCAATAATTTGTTTTGCAACGGTAAACCGGTTAAAACCGGTAACCGAAATTATTTATTTCGTTTTCAATCATGAACGAAAAATAAAAATTTCGTTTTCGTTTCCGTTTTCGTTCTTATAATTTTTTCGGTAATTTAGTTCTTTCGTTCTCGTTTTCGTTCCGTTCTTAGTCCCTGGTAATAAGTCTATAGAAAATGATTTTGAAATTTGTAAAAAGGGGTTTTTTATTTCAAACTTTATTTGAAATATATCTGAAAAACAGTAGGGGTGGAAACAAAACTAAAAAGAGTGTAAACCAGTGAAGAAAAAAATTATATTTTAAAAAGAGGACCAAATTCTCACTTCACAAAATTGTTTTAATTTAATAGTTTCAGTTTTATTTATAATAATAATAATAATAATAATCCACGCCTTAACATCCCCCCAACATCTTTCGCCACTACGGGGGCCTCGGCAGGCCTGAATTATCATTATTATGGCCCGCGTCTGTGGCACGTCTTAAGTTGGACTCCTTTTAAGGAATTTATTATTTATTAAAACCCTTCTCAACTAAATTGACACCCGATAAATTAACAGAATACTCGATGTGGAAAGCAGTGAGGAAGTACAAGAGGCCAGTGGCCCATGTCCCACCTATAAGACGAAGAAACTGCAGCTAGGCTACAGACCTATAACAGAAGGCTGAAATTTTGGCACATCTAACAGAAATTTGCCCGTCCCACAAAATCAAATCAGAGTCAATATACCCTATGAAAAAGAAGCCATGCAGCTACTTACTCCAAAGGAAATTGCCAGAGAAATCAAGACAAACTTCAATCCAAAGAAGGCACCTGGATATGATCTTATCACAGGGAACAATAATCTAAAAAAGGTATTGTTATGCTGGCGTATCTAAAAGAAGTTTTCATGATACCAAAACTAGGCAAACCACCGAATGAGGCCAAACCATATCGCTTAACATCATTGTAACCAATAACATCGAAGCCCTTTGAAAAGCTGCTTCTAAAGAGAATGAAACCTATCATTGAGAGAAAGGAACTAATTCCTAATCAACAATTTGGTTTTAGAGAAAAGCATTCCACTATAGATCAAGCCCATAGAATAACGGATATCATCGAGAAAGCATTAGAAGAAAGGCTGAGCTAAAACAAAGAAAACATATTTATTTATTTCATCGTCTGTTTCTAAAATCTTTTTCTATTTAAAATTTTTTTGATGTTCTTTTTTGGGTTTATACGTATTTTATTTAAAAATATCTTTATTGTGTTACTTCTTCAAGCGGCTTCAAGGGTGTTGAAAAACAAATTCAAAAAGTCCATTGACTTTTTTGTTCAGTATGACATAACTATCTAAAAGAAAATTTTTGAGGAAGAGAAATTGGGATACCTCGCTGTATATGTGCATGCGCTTTTCTTTTTTCTTAATACATACAGACTTGAAACATTAGATTATGTATTAAATTTATAGCAGTTCAGTCCCAAATTCTAGATTAATGCCCAGGTTAATTTATTGTCCCTTCAATTTATTGCAATTTGTATTTTGTCATTTTTCTTATAAGTTTAGTGTATTGCTATCCAAACTGTGTTGCTCCATTAATGATACTTGTAAATAAAGTTGTGTTTAATTAAATTAATAAGTGTCAGCTGGTTCACACTTATTAATTTTTATTTTTGTTATTTTCCAAAACTGTAAGGGTGCAAAACCAAAGAGAGCCAAACTAATGCAATACAATGGTAATAAAGCTATAGAAAATTGCAAAAAGAGGCATACGACCTGCAGAAAAGAATTGAATTTTGAAAAAGAGGAAAAAGAGGGTTCACGCTTCACAAAATTGTTTTAATTTTATTGCAATAACGGTAGGGGTGCAAACGAAACTAAAAAGGGTGCAAATAATTGCAAACGAATTGCAAACGATCTGTAGAAAAAAATTTTAATTTTGAAAAAGGAGGGGCCAAGTTCACGCTTCACAAAAATGTTTTAATTTTACCACGAAAACGGTAGGGGTGCAAACGAAACTAAAAAGGGTGCAAACAATTGCAAACGAATTGCAAACGATCTGTAGAAAAAAAATTTTAATTTTGAAAAAGGAGGGGCCAAGTTCACGCTTCACAAAATTGTTTTAATTTTACCACGAAAACGGTAGGGGTGCAAACGAAACTAAAAAGGGTGCAAACAATTGCAAAGGAATTGCAAACGATCTGTAGAAAAAAAATGAAATTTTGAAAAAGGAGGGGCCAAGTTCACGCTTCACAAAATTGTTTTAATTTTACCACGAAAACGGTAGGGGTGCAAACGAAACTAAAAAGGGTGCAAACAATTGCAAACGAATTGCAAACGATCTGTAGAAAAAAAATTGAAATTTTGAAAAAGGAGGGGACAAGTTCACGCTTCACAAAATTGTTTTAATTTTACCACGAAAACGTTAGGGGTGCAAACGAAACTAAAAAGGGTGCAAACAATTGCAAACGAATTGCAAACGATCTGTAGAAATAGAATTTAAAATTTTGAAAAAGGAGGGGCTACTGTGAATCTGGCCATCCGAATTTGTTTTAATTTTATCTCGAAAACGGCGGGGGTGCGAACGAACCTAAAAAGGGTGAAAACAATTGCAAACGAATTGCAAACGATCTGTAGAAATAGAATTTCAAATTTCGAAAAAGGAGGGGCTACTGTGAATCTGGCCCCTCCGAATTTGTTTTAATTTTATCTCGGAAACGGTGAGGGTGCAAACGAAAATAAAAAGGGTGCAAACAATTGCAAACGAATTGCAAACGATCTGTAGAAACAGAATTCAAAATTTCAAAAAAGGAGGGGCCAAGTTCACAGAGGTTTGAATTGATTGGAATAAATAGAACACGTGTTTAAAAAGAATTAAGTATGGAATGTGAGTTTTAAGCACATTAACTATAATTACATCAACCTATGAACAAACACAAACCAAGAACAAACAAAACAGTTAATTTATTCATGTTTAGACATTCTAACGAAGGGGACAATGTTTTACTTTTTCGTGTTGGCATGAGGCCCCTCCAACCGGATTTGAGGCATATTTTAAGGTAATGCGCAGAGTTTTGCGCACACCATTCTGTCCTACTCCATGAGTCTGGTGGACCGTTTTGGTACTAGCGCAGCGATGCACTTCTTGGCTCTGCAACGCTAAACACATGGCTGAGATGGCGTTGTGTACGGTTTCAAACTTTGTTGTGGTCGTTCTTTTAATTTCAAACCACGTCAGTTTAAATATATTTTTATTTTTGAAATGCCTGTTTTTTGTCGTTGCCATGTTGTTAAACTGTTTGTGGGTTTTTGTTAGCTAGATATATTACAAAGAGAATAAAAAATGGTTAGTTAAAGTGTCGGTATGGCCTATTGGCCTAATTTGTACGTTCGAAAATTTGAAATTGGTAAGCTTTTACTTGTACTTCCATTTTCACATGCTAGCGTGGATCGCATATTCATCACTTCATTTTTATCAAAACGGATACAAGAAGTAGATTATATACCTACGGAAATAGGCGTATATTTTGTATTATATCGATACTAACAAAGGTGTCTAGGATGCTGGGGGCCTTTTAATTTTTCAACTGAATAAGCAAATGCTATAGGATAATGTATGGACAAATAAAAAAATCTTTATTGTGGTTATATTTTCTAACGGAATTTTATAAAGGAAATCAATTTTCAACCTTATTTTTATTCATCATTCACGAGTGATCGGGGAAATGTTGGCATATTAGGACCTGGAAAAGGGATACCTGGGGATTTTGATGTTTGCTGTCGGGAATTGCAGTGGTGCAATATTGGTAAGCCTGATTTCAATACAATATTTCAACTTTAAGTACAACATTCTCGATTTACGAAAACTAAAACAATGGCGGACAGATGCGTGTCAGTTAAAACAAATCGAATGCAATATAGCAATGCATAAAGAATACATTGTCGTTGAAATTAGTATTAGCAACTTCGCAACCATAACACAGATTTTAGAACAGATTTCTTTTTCCTTCTCTTCTGAGAAGTTATTTCTTTTGGTTAATTTTATGTTAAAATAAGGTTTATGTATAACTTAGGTATGTCTTTTTATTGTATGATAAAAATACATAATTCGACATATAATTATTAATAAGTTTTATATAATTATTAAGATTTCACAATTGTGAATTATATAAATATTTATTGCCATCTTCACACGGAATAGTGGTAAGGTGTGTTCCGATTGGTGGTAATGGCGGTGGTAGCATACGAAATTATAGTATTTCTCACATTTCGTGATAGTGACACATATTAGTTTGCATGTACATAAACATGAGTCACTAGCAACTTTCTATTAGAAATTCTATAATGGCGTCTGCTACCACTGCCATTAGCACTAATGCGAACGCACCTTAAATGGCGATGTGGTAAAAACATCGAGATAGTATAGAAGAGGAGGAGTCATATTAGCTTAAAATTGGGATCACTTTATGTCAAATCATACCGTCCGTTAGTCCCATAGTGTCAAATTGACAAGCCGAGACATTATATAGGTTTAAATGGTTTCTAGTGCGCTATAAGTATTTTTTCTAACTAATTAGCATGACAGTATGTGATATAAGAAGCTGTCGCAGCAGAAAGGGTCCTAGCTGCAATAAATCAGCGGGAATTACGTTTCATCGGGAAGTGACGTTAGATGTCAGTCAAATGACAATGAACAGGCCCGTATTCAAGAAAAATTTGACTTAATTTTTCGTTTATTTAACAATTAAATGTAGGTTTCCAAAGATTTGTGCGCAGCAGGAATTATGGATACAGATTGTAGACCGATAGAACTGGAAGCGGACAAAGTCCAGTGTTGTTTGTTTGAAACATTTTATGGAGCTATGTATGTCTATACATAGCTCCATACATAGCTCTATACATATCTCTATACATAGCTCTATACATAGTTCTGTCTGAACATCACCAAATCGCATCAAAATAATAAAATGGTTTTGTTTACAGGCCAATAGGTTACAAAATGTATAATACTTATTTGGTCATATTCATATTTGTTACACTTATAAGTTTTATTTTACATTAAGTTAAACAAATGCAACATTTATTTTACATTATTTGTTATAACCTTAATCCAGAGTATTTGTGTGTTTATTATATATTTTTACTTTCTTTAGTTGATCAAATATATGTGTTATGTTGCACTGTCTGCAATATTACAGAAAAATAATTTTAATTAGTCCGGGCCTGTGCAGACCGACCGTCGTATAGTCCCATAAGCCACACCTACTGACGCCGTTTTGAGTATATGAAAAACGTCGTCATAGCGTCTCCTTTCTATACTATCTCGATGGGTAAAAATATAATAAAGGTGCGTTCGCATTAGTGCTAATGGCAGTGGTAGCAGACGCCATTATAGTATTTCTAATAGAAAGTTGCTAGTGACTCATGTAGTCATGTTTATGTACATGCAAACTAATATGTGTCACTATCACGAGATGTGAGAAATACTATAATTTCGTACTCTACCACCGCCATTACCACCAATCGGAACACACCTTAAACGTGTCGATTGCTCGATTGCGCCACTTCCCCTTAAATTAATGTCATTTGCAGTAGTATGACATATCCTGCAGTGGAGGATTAAGGATAGTCGGGCCCCTAGGCACATTATCTTTGGCCCCACCCACAAACTAAACTAAAACAATAAACAAAGAGAATGTAGTAGGTAGCACGTAAATATTTTTTTAATTGTTTATAAACAGTTTTATAATAATAAGATTTCTTCTATATAATAACTGTTTATAATGGTTTATAAATAATAAAAAATATCTTTGACATTTTCATGTTGTTTTTACAAATTTTTGTTTGCAAATTTACAATGTTCTAATTAATTTATTGTCTTCAAAATTACATTTTTAAAACAAATGTTCAACTGAAATTAGGAACAAGGCATTTAGGCGTTCTTGTCCCATTACAGCCCAATTTTGATTTTCTACTAAGATAATAAATTATTAAGAGCTAAACATTGAAATCAGGAAACAAATATACTTTATGACTTTTAATAAGATTTACACCAGAATGGCAAAATGTTCAGATATTTTCAATCAAATAATAAGATAATACAAAATAATCCACCTCAATTCTGTCGAGTCTAGGTGTAACATTTTAAGAATATTGCTTCGCTATATTATAGTCTTCTTGCTATCAATTAAAAAAATCGATGTTCGATTTTCATAAAAGTCATCACCACACTCGAAAATATTGAGCTGGAAACTTTTTTTAAAGTTATTAACAAATGTGCGAAGGTCACGCTAACGTATATTTTTAAGAAGAATGATTAGAGCTAGTACGTCCTACAAACCAAGTATCCATAGTGAGCTGAATTTTGTATCGATTTACACATGGTACCTATACATCAAATTATAGATAAAAGTGTTGTGGTAATGTGACTTTTTACAATTTATAGCGAATCAATCCAATGTCGTAAATCTTGGACGAAAATTTGAACATCGATGAATTCGAAAAAAAGACAGAACTAAGGACATAGAACATAAAATACTATTCCATTTGGAAAAGTAACTTCTAGTTTGTTAATATCGCACCAACCCCGAATTTTGTAGTAAATAATTTTCATGTAAAACTACGATTAAAAAATTATTCCTTTCTAAATTTAAACACATGTATATATTATATACATTTATTATTGTATTATTAATAATATTGTTGCGATGTAGGTACTAATCCTGACTACGTGTTCGCCAGACAACGGGGACAACCGGGACAACGGGGAATCAACAACATTATTTTGGTGTGACATATTGCCAGTTATATCGTTGTATTTAGTCTATAAAATAAAGAACCATAAACACGCAACAATATCATTAAAGGGCGAATCATTATTAGTGATATAAGATGAGAAACATACCATATATGAAATTTTTAAAAATATTATTTGTTTTTATATATAATTTTTAATATACTATATATAATATTCATTATTAAATGATTAACAAACACAGTATTTGCATTGTGAAAAATATCTCCAAATGACACGGTAATATTAACAATATTGTTCAATCACTAATTATTCTACAAATGTTGATAATATCAAATGACATTTATCAAATAATGTTCTTGCCAGTATACCAATTTTGTAATATAAATTACAACAACAAAAACATGTACCAAACTTGTGTGACACCAGTCATAATTTAAATTATTGTTGACAACTTAATTTTATTTAAATAGGCGTTGGCTAGATGTGATTTATACAACAATAGAAATTAATACGTTTTTTCGATTGTTAATGTACAGTCATGGAAAAAAGTATGTTCGTATCGCTATTGCAGGATTTGAAAATAGTATGTCGGTTATATATTCGGTTATATATTCCCTCGGCCCGGCCGCTTCGCAAAAAGTTGTCCGTCACGAGGTGGTTTTTCGATGGATGTAATGTAATGGAATTTAGTTTATTTTGAGCGTGTCCGATCTTTTCCCTAATGTGATACCTTCATTGCAATGTAATAAATGTAATATGACCACAACATTTAAGTTTACGAGTAGTGCATTTAATTAAATATAAAATTATTTTTATAATAATATTAACAAACATGAAATTTGATAATATGATGCGAAAATCTGATATTAAGATATTGCGTAATATCACGACACATTATTTAAATTTATTTGATCTAATACACATATTAATTACGTAAGTAAATGCCTTTGCCCAGCAGTGGAATGACGGGCTTAAGTAAGTAAGTAAGTAAATGCACAAATCATCTTGTTGCCAAGGATTATCACTGAATATAGACTATTTCAGAATTGTAATATTAAAATATGTTCACTAAAAGTAAATAAATTCTCTAAATTTAATTTAAATTTATATTTAGGACGGAGCATGTATTTTGTATGAAAGGACAATATATCTGTATTTACTTTATAGCAGTTAATGTTTCAATTATCTTTCATGAGATCTAATACATGCTTGACAACCAAAATAATATAAAATTATAGCAATAATATATGCAGGCTGTCCCCGTTTCTTCTGCAAAACATTTTTTCAGTAAGCAAATTACTTTTTCAATTCATTAAAAAGTTACAGCGGTTTGAATTATTAACAATATCTTATTTTAAATGGCTCCAACTTCTGAAGGAACATAGAAAACCAATAAAACCATATGAAACTTATTACTTTCTATCTACTTTCTAGAAAAAAAAAACATTGTAGTTTCATCTTTTGTTCATTTATAATTCGAATTATTAAAATTTTACTTATAATTAATTAACTAATTACTTAAGAATACGGAAAATTAGGTTATTATGTCAATAATGATTAATGTCAAATCTTTTTTCAAATCTCAAATCTGTAGTAGTTTTGGACATAGAGGGAACTAATTTTAACTGTAATGTCATCTAAATGTTCTTTTAGATGGTCGTATATTTTGGTTTATTTATTTTTTAATACTAATTATTTCACATTCAAAATTCGTCGAAAATTTAGAGCTTGCTTCTACAAGCAATTATCAATTTTTGTAAATTAGTGATATACATAATTGTCATTATTTTCAGTTGTCAGATATTTGAAAAATAATTGCTGTAAAGTAAATACAAAATAATAATATAAAAAGATTGTAATGATACCAGTGGCGTGCGGTGCGTTTGTTCATAAGGTGTGCAGTGAAAAAGAAATACTTGTAAATGTTTAATAAAAGATAGAAGTTGCCTAAAAATGTATAAAAATGGTAAGCTTACAGTCAAAATCAAGTGAAAGAGGCACAAGGCATCAGATATCAGGCAACAGAATGATGCATCAATGTTTTTTATGTTACAATTTTGCGTTGTTTCTTGTGATTGATTTGTGTTTTTCTAGTTTTTGGCTAATGATGATTTGTTTATCAAAACTTGTACATAAGTACCTATTCTTGCAAAATTGAGGGTGTTATTTAACACCTATCCTTTATTAAAGATATTTACTTATATGCTATTGATAACTGAATGGTCCTTTACGCATTTTAACAACATTTATGACATTTGCATAAATATCCGTCTTAGATTATTAGTAACATTGATTTAAACCAGAAATAAAACTGACTGTAGTGTAGGTAAAACTGAAATAAATTTAATTTTATACGACAAAACTATCATCAATAGGCACAACATGCATCATGTTATCAGCATTATTGAGTTATTAAATAAAAATCATAAAAACATGGACACAAATAATTCAAACTTCAAAGTCAACAAACACTTCCAACACAAGTTACCAAACGCCAAACGTCAACATTGGAGCTCATGCACGCTTGAAATACGTTTGCCCAAAGGAGAATTTAAATTAACAAAAATAAGCGAAATACATAAAAAATCTGATCAGGCTTTCTCCGGATTATTTATTGGAGTTTAAAGAATGCATAGGTGAAAGTCCGATCAAAATTAGTTGGGTAGTTTTTGAATTACACCATTAGTAATTGTTTGCCGTTCGTCGGTGCGGCCCTAGCCGCTGCACGCTGGAGCGATATGGTTGCGTGTATACCTCCTATATGTACTGTGTGCGTATCGGTTGGTAGTAAAGTTCGGACAGAGGACAAATAAATTGGTGTGTTCTGTATTCAATCTCTAGAATATACTTTAAATTTGTCGTTGGCAGAGTTTGCGAAGGCTCATACATTTACATACGCATAAAGCAGCTATGATTCTTGAATTCGCCGATTTTAACCCAAGTTAAAGCGGTACACAGTCTCGTGCACCGCTTGCGGCTGCACGACATGGCAGTAGCGCAAAGGCGGGTGTCGGTCGGGACGGGAGCGCTCGGCTCTAGCAAGTAGCAATGATATGGTGTGATTGGTCCGGACAAATGCAGTGGAGTTTTAACACCATGTGGTGTAAATTACTTTAAATTATTATTACGAAGAAATATTACTAAATATGTCGGTATATACATAAATACATAATATATCATTTTTTGGCAGGACTATTTTTAATATTCTTCCTTCTTTTGTCCCTAAATCTTAGGGTGTGCACTGCACGCTCTGCACGTATGGACCGCACGCTACTGAATGATACATTCATGCTATACAAAATACATCCTTTCTGGTTATTAAGTTAAACTGCAAAATATCGTTGAAGCTAAATATCTCGAAAATACCTGTAAATCACAAGTAACAAATTACCATAAATACAAATTTAAAGCAATTTAATTTTATTAATTTATTTCTATATTGTGAATAAAATGTTAATACATAAAAGTTCTGAAATAACCTTCAGTAAAAATATTCACCACACGAAATTGATTTTTGTATTTATTAACGAAAAAAGCTATTAGATGCAATAAGTTTGTATAGTTTGCTGTGTTTTATGCAATATCTTGAAATGAAATTTTCATTTTATGTTATATAATAAATTATATTTAATAAAAACACAATTACATTGCAATGTAGTAATTACATTAATTTATTACACATTAGGCTAATAAATAGAAATATATAAATCATTATAAACCAAATCAAATCATTCGAACAAGGTTTCTCAAATAATAAATTTCCGATATGCGAGTATGCAGCGTAACCGGACAATTTTTTGCACTTAGCGGCCGACCGGCCGACTAGAGTAACAAAAAACTCGTACATGGATGTAACATCGACACACTGCTGAAATACGGATCAGAACATACTTTATTCCACGAGTGTACGTACTTATATTTATTTATTTACTAATTATTAATTTAATATAGTATTATTTAATTATTAATGTAAAAATTACATTATATTTGTGCCTTATAATCTAAAGTAAAGGAAGTATTGGCGGAATTACTATTAAGAGTCTTGCGAGCGCCAGTGATCACATTGCATCGACTGGGGTGCCCCTGTCGTTGCTTTGAACGAAAAATACCCGCGCGGTGACCGATACGAGCTATTCACCAGTTTGAAGATACTGCATCACCAGCGGATCCCCACTACAAGTTACAACCTTAGTCGCCGCGAAATTTGCGACGTTGTCGGTTGCTTACTAGCATCGTGATTGGAGCGGTAGACGGAATAGCGTTGCCGAATTTACCAATTTGCTGCGTTCTCGATAGCTCATCGTCGGAGCCTCGATAGTTCCCGCGAGCGTGCACGCTTACGGTCCTACCTTTGAAAATCGACCCCCTGGTCAGACTAACAAGTTGATTTCACTTAGCCGAAACTGATAAAATAATGAGTATTTCTACAATTTTGCCCATTGGCCCAAGTTGTTTTAGTCTGACAGTCTACCACTCAAGTAGACGGCGGTTGTTTTCACTTATACTATCACTGTGAATACAGTACGGGTGCTCTGCTTTTAATAATCACTCCCGCACTAGTTCGAATGGTTCAGTTCTTTGCAGCTGACACACTAGCGCTCTAGCGCACTGTTGTCTAGCAGCTGGATGGCTTCAATGTTGTCGTGGTGGAGTAGACGATCCTCGTGCTACTTAGCAAATTTTGATATTTCGCTAGTTACCGTCTCCATGCAAAGGTCCCGATGAAGATTTGTGTTTTTTATGTACCATGGTGCACCAACAATGGCCCTTAGAACTTTATTTTGGACCCTCTGAATACTCTGAATGAGGTTGATATTGGACTGCTTAGTGCATCCCCATAACAGTATTCCATACACCCATACTGGCTTTAATAATTGCTTGTATAGTAGGAGCTTATTTTGCACTGACGGGGCTAACCTCCGTCCCATTAGCCAATACATTTTGCGGAATTTTAGGTCGAGTTCGTTCAGCTTTTTATTGACATGTACTTTCCATCTAAACTTGGCATCCAGTGTCATGCCAAGGTATTTCGCTGTATCCGCGTTCCCATTAATGGTTACTGGAATATAGTTAACTCTCTTATTGGTGTAGTTTACATGCGTGGGATTTCTTTCATTTAGCGTGATGCGCCATTTCTTTGTGCAAAGGTTGATTTTGTTTGCAGCTATCTGTAATTTTTCAGTTGCTTCTTCGACACTGTCACTAATCGCCAAAATAGGCGTGTCGTATGCAAATGTTGCCACTGTGCTTTCTCCCGGAACAGGAATATCATAAGTATAATACAGTAGGTTCAAAAGTGGTCCCAATACAGTTCCTTGTGGTACTCCGGCATTGATATTGCGGTGCGAGGAGTATTCGTCATCCTGTTTCACCCTGAAGTGATGGTCTTTCGGATATGATTTTAACAGTTCTGTATATTTAGTAGGAAGCTGCTGTTCCAGTTTCTCAAAGAATCCATCATGCCGCACCTTATCAAAAGCCTGAGCCAAGTCTAAAAATATTGCTGAGCAAATTTTCTTTTCCTCAGGAGCCTTTTCTATAACATCGGTAATTCGGTGTACCTGATCGATTGATGAATGTCGAGCTCGAAAGCCGAATAAATTGACGTGATGGAATAGTTTGATTTTTCTCAAGAATTGGGTATATTCTTTTGATAAGTAATTTCTCAAACAGTTTTGAAATGGTTTGTAATAAAGATATAGGTCGATAGGAGGTTACATCATTTGGCGGTTAATTTATTTATTGACACTTAGAACTACAGACAACAGACACAAAAGGCATTAGTGTATTTATAATATAACATTGCTGACATAACCAATAACAGTATCAGGTAAATGTATGGTAGGGGTGCAGTTTTTCCGCGCTGCTCCTAGGCCACAATTGGCCCTTTGAGCTTTCCCCTCACTACTATACAAGTCATGAGACGTCAGAGATGTTCAACTGGTTGCCGGACCCCACGGTTTTTGTCTCTTCCACAAGACGGCGGACGAAATTTCGGCTAGTCAATAGACCAACGCTTTACCACTAGATCCATTCGCCCGCCATTTTATAATTTAGCCTTACTTACCAATTACCATGTAAGTTTAAAATGTTCAATTGTTTATGTATGTATAATTATCTATGAGGGTGTAACACAACAGTACTCCACAATACAAAAAGTATATCGTCCAGATATTTTGAAAATTTATTCTCTATTTGTACTTATATTAATTGACAAGTGCCTACTCAAAACATTTCCTTATTTTATTTCTGTATAAAATTCGTCATATATTTCCGACCAGAATTGCATCCTCTCTTCTAGAGGGATTCCGTTCTTCAAAATGGATTCCTCGCTTCCAAACTCAAGGTACTTGAACTGATCCACCGAGATAGGCTCCCAAATTACCTCTTGAGAACTATCTGGTGTAGGGTCATCATATTTAGCAAAATTGGTCCACAGTTGCACAAATCGTCTGATTGCTTTGTATTCAATGGTACCCTCGTCTATACCATCCGGAGCTCGTGAATTATAGAACATATAAGCAAGCTCATCGGCATGTGAGGCGCCTGAATAAAATAAAGACTTTAGTAATTAAATGAGTAAAACTTTTGTTGATACTTACCAAGAAATGTTGAGGTGGTTACATCTAAATGTTTCAACAAATTTATCCTAGTGTCTGCCGTAAACAAATAGAAATATATCGGATTTAAGCTAGTCTTGACTTGCTCGGACGCTGCTCTATATGCTGGAAATATATACGTAAAATCGCTTAATAAGTTTACCGTTGGTTCAAAATCAGCTTGGGATGGTTGCTCGTCACCATAGTAGAACTGTCGAATTCGTTCTGATAAATATTCTGCTGTATCGGATTCTGGCTCGATCTGAAGATCAACAGGAATAACTCTTAGAAAGTTCTCCATTGTGATATTCTGCCCGGTGGCAAGCCTCGTGGCCAACTGCATTGCAAGACCTTCAGCATCGTTAGCACCAACCAAATAAGGAACTTGGTTGTAATGTCCTGCTTTAATAGTATCGATAGGATTCTGTGTAATAAATGCATCTTCAGTCGGAATTTCAATTGTTGGTAAATGGAAGTGCGCTATTCTGTTACCTAGTATCTACAACAAAAGTGTTTAATGATATTTTTTCAAATATATGGCTAGTCATATCAAACGTACTAAAGCCGCATTAACTATAGTACTAACTGGCAATGCTTGCAGTGTCGCCAACATAACATGCACGTTGTCTGTTTGAATACCCAACAGATCAGCTAATTGTATGCCGTTGTTTCTATCTGACCTATTGATAAAATCAGTAATTGATACACCACTTTGGCCAATGGCTTTGTGGTAGTAACCTGTAACGAGAACATTTTGATTGGCCCATGTCATTGGCTACGCTGACCGGTAATTGTTTTGGACAACCTTTTTGACTTGTTCGAAGCAAGGAGTTTGAATAGAGAGGGGAAACATAACCATAGTGTAGAAAGTTGGTTATCATATCTACCTGCAGACTTAGGAGACATCAAATGCAAATGAACACTCCTCGATCCGGCACTTTCTCCAAACAAGGTGACATTATCCGGGTCGCCACCGAAGCTTTTGATATTTTTCTGAACCCATTTCAAAGCTAGTAATTGGTCCTTCATTCCTGGATTTCCGGTAATACCCAGAGATGCATCATCAATGCTAAAACCACCTGAATGATAGTTTAGTATTTACGGTGTTCTTTGAGGAAACAGACAAGCTTATACCAAGAGTCTTCTGGCCTTTTGGGTCATTTTGAACAAACAAAAGCAATGTTTAATTAAAATTTGAAAAAAACGATAATTACTTTAATATTACCTACTTTTACATACTCTCCAGGGTGTGCATAAAAAACACCGTAAGATACAGTGCACGCCGCTTATTGTAATCACCGTTAATGTTATCAATCGGTTATTGTTATCACTTTTGCCAAAAACGGACCGGCCGTATAGGAAAGCCACCGCTTATTGGAATCATTACGTCGGATTATGTTATCACTTTTTCTTACGTCGGTTCTTGCGTTGAGCAACGAATAAGCAAAATTATAAACGCGCGGCGAAGAACCGAGGCGGAAAAACCAAATAAGCTGAGTTTGCTTTTGTGAATCGAGCGGTCATTCGTTTTGGCACGTCAGCAAATTTACTGTAACTACCGCGGAGCGTCCTACAGAAGATGAAATTTGTTAATCTGTAATGTTTTCAATCTCCCAAACCGAATGTGAATTACAGGAAGTGGACGAAGATACGACAGAAATATTGCCAGCTCCAACAAATAAAGAGAAGCGGAATGGTTTAGAAGTTTTGCGTCGTGGTGTCCAGCATAGATCGACAACTTTTCTTCCGCGTTACAGGTACCAACTCTACATGAACGCACTTCTTCGCAACCACCTGAGAAAAACAATTTCTAATTTTGTTTGTGTACCTACATACCTCGAGTAAAGCATCAATATTTATTTTATTTTATAAATAATGTGTAAGAACTTTCTGAATAAAGATTTTTTTTTTTATTTTTTGTTTTTCTTCGGCTATTATTATTAATCGGTTATTGTTATCAAAAACTCCGAGTCCCGATGTGATCGCATTAAGCGACGTGCACTGTAGATCTAAGTAGGTAGACTATGTGGTAACCGACATAGGTGCATTCTTTTTTGGTAAGTTTTCAGCAGTTACAACATATTTATTTTTTCTTTATTTATATATAAATATTTAGTCAAATACACTTCTTATTAAATTACCTCTAGAGTACATGGTATAAGCTTGTGTGTTTCCTCAGGAAACCATTCTATAGGTATCAGTGAATGGACTTTTCTCATTATGTACTTACCAAAAATACCCAATCGATAATTGATCGTAACTAGCACAATATCTTCGGTTAGAAGATATTCTGGTCCATATACTGTCGTGCTGCCAGATCCAGTTGAGAAACCACCACCATGTATCCATACCATGACCGGTTTTAATTTCATAGATTCAATAGGAAGCTGATTACAAAAACTAAATAAAAGCAAAATATTTAAAACATTTTGATGTAGTTACCGCAGGTGTGTACACATTTAAGTACAAGCAATCTTCTTGTCCTGTTGGAGAAATTGAATGTTGTACGCAAGTTATAGCATCAGACGTTGCTTCTTTTACTCCATCCCAACCATTAGCAGGTTCAGGTGCCTAATAAGTTAACTATGTATGAGAATTTTCCGTTGCAAATTAGTATTTTCTTTTCTTACCTTAAAACGGAGTTCATTGATAGGTGGTTTCCCATAGGGTATGCCTTGGAACGCGTAAATATTTTCACCGTTTTGATCTGCCATTAATCTCCCGGAGAGTGTTCCCTGGTTTATGGTTGCCTGTGGATTTTGGGAATGTACACCCATAAGAC
>OZ030395.1:17184219-17297206 GCA_964023965.1 Melinopterus prodromus | reverse complement strand
AGAACTATGACGCTTTTGATCTGCCGTCAGCAGAACAAGAACTGCTCATCGAATTATCGTGTGATACTACATTGAAAAATATTTTTGTATAAGAAAATGTTATTAAAAAATGTTAAGTTTTGGTTGCGAGTGAAGAATGAGTTTCCTACTTTGACCGAAATAGCTTTAGAAATACTATTACCGTTTGTTACATCTGATTTGTGTGAAACTGGATATTGCGCTGAAGCTGTTTGAAAAACTAAATGTAAGGGGGTCCCTCTCACTTATTATTATTTATGGCTCTACCTGAACCATACTGAAGGCGCTTTCCCGCCTTTTTCAATATACAAACTTTTACTCGAAATCTAACCTGACTTCAAACTTTACTTACTTTAATTCTTATGGTAGCGTGAATTAAATATCTCTCTTCCGGAGGCTGTAAATCTAGGTTCTTTCTCTGAGACTTTGTCAGAGAAAGATGAACCACAAATTACTTAACACTTTTTATAGAAGCCAAAATGCTTCTCCACAAAAGGACTGATTTAAATTATTCTATCATAATAAAACGCAAATCCAAAACAACACTTAATGTCTATTAACAAATAATATGAACAATGCAGAACCGCTTACAAAGGATTTGAACGTTAACTCTAAACAATGATAATAAACTTTTGGCAGAGATGGTCACAATACAGTACAGTAAAACTCTTAATAAACTTACGGTTATATTAACTGGAAACGAAGAACCACAAGACAGCACAATTTCTATAAGATGGCCCCACATTGGGGCCATATTGGGCGGTCGTTCGACACACGTCCGCCCCGTTCAAAACTCGATACCGAAGAGTAAGAATGCCTGTCCCTTTTTCTTCAAGCCCTCAGTTCTGGCGCCAAAGAGGCTTGGCAAATACCAACCTCGATTCCGTCTTAAAACAAAATACACCAGCGTAATCTCACTTTACTACATAAATATGGATCAAGATTAGTAATGGAAAAGGAATTGCGAGTTGCTGTATCTTCCATGACACCCAGGTTTGAGAAAATTTGCGCCCAAAAACAAGCCCACTCGTCACACTAGAATTATGACATACTGTTGGGTTTTATATTGTGTTTTATTTGATCACATATATTTAAAATATTATTATTGTTCTTTAAAAAATATATGTCTGTTTTATGTATATGATGATTTATAAGAAATATTTGTTTTGTTATATTGACTTTATATTTTTTATGTATTGAATGAATTTTCTGTTTTTTTACTTTGTCTCTTTATTTATTTGAATATATTGAAAATATTATTACTGTTCCTATGAAAAATATCTGTTTGTATAATATGCTATATAAAATTTCTAGCAAATAAAGTACGACAAAATTATACATACATAATGTTAGTAGCTACCTATCTTATAAATGTTTAGGGGGGGGCGCAAAAATGTTCGATAACAAAGGGTGGCCGCGGTACGAAAAGTTTGGAAACCACGCAGTAAACACTACAACGAGTACATATATCATAATAACTGGCTCAAACTGATCAAGTAAAAAACATCTCATTTGCTAGGTCTATTAGCCCCATTGTCGCAAAAATTATTCATGCAATTCGTCCAGTAAGAATAATACATATTGTATTTTTCTGGTTGAGAGTACATGCAGGTGTAGAAGGAAAATAACGAGTGGGTGACTTGGCGAAACGATGTAGCAATAATGATAGTGAAATACTGAACGACGAGACTACTGTCTTTACAGATGTACAGGGAAGTTTCTAAAGCAGCTATATGACGAGAATGGAATATTTTTCCATACCTAAAATAAAGGTCTATATATATATCTCCATTGAAAAACATCCATACGAATCATGGTATTTGTCCGAAACATCTATTCATTATACAGGAAGCTACTTCCAACTTATGCAGCGGAAAGGTGATGTGAAGCACGTCACCATCTTGCGTGCGAATTCAGCTGTCCCACGTCAACGTCCCAACGTTATTTAATAAAATATGAAAAATACTCAATACTCCAACATCATTCAGCAATGAGCGCATAATTTATCGTCAAACGACAGCATCTATGCAGGGCCGTGCGGTAGAATTTCTCAGTATGATGCAAATCTTCGAAATGCCGCCCCTTAAATGTTTTTCTTCAAAATTCTTTAAAACACAAATGATTAGAAAAAAAACTGCACGAAATGTATGAATATTAGCTGCTTAACAAACACCTGAGTGTTGCTGTTCGTTCGGAAGACATAGATCGCTGTCATCGCGTTGGTCCACGTGGTGATAAAATGCGGCCGGTCTTGGTTAAGTTCGTCAGCCACAAATCCAAATCAGAAGTCCTGCAGAATAGGAAGAAACTGAAGGGAACGAAGATCTCTATTAGGGAGGATCTGACTCATTTTCGTGCAAGTGAAGTGAAGCGTTTAACCAAAGTGTTCGGCCACGGTAATACCTGGACTAGTAACGGTGCCGTATTTGTAAAAAGTGCAGAAGGTGTTGTGACCAAAGTAATAGCCTGAGTAAGTGTTGCTCATATAAATTATTAGAGTAATGTGTCCCCTCGATCTCAATTTATTCTTGTTGTTTTGTTGCCGCTGGGTGATTGCTATAAGCGTACATCTTTTATTTACCCCATTTATATTGTATTTGGGTTACTTAGTTAACAGTAAATTAATAGTTAATAGTTAATAGTATTAGTTAATAGTTATTGCTCTGATTGTCTTGGTTTGCATATCTATTTGAGATTCCCTACAAAACGACTCTTTTTGTTCTTATTATCTTTTTGTTCTTATCATTATATTTCTCTCTCTCACTGTCACAGCATTTTGGTTCGTATTTGCATACATATATAATTAATTTGCTATCGCTTCTGAGAGGTGTTTCATTTACGAAAGCACAAGGTGAACATTTGAAGTATGTGTAAATACTGATCTCATTTATTCTTATTAAAATTATGTCCGACTTACATATTGCCCATGTCAACACGCGGTCACTTGTCCGTAATTTTGAGGCTTTTCGTAATTGTGTAAACGATACAAATTGTGACATCATGACCGTTAGTGAGACTTGGCTTCATGACGGTTTGCCTGATGATTTTTTTATTATACAGGGCTACACACTTGTGCGGCGCGATCGTGTGGGTGGAAGGGGTGGCGGTGTAGCAATATACGTTAGAAGTGAGCTGCTTCCGCGAGTATTTCTGGTGCATGACGATATTGAGAGTGTGTGGATATCTCTACTAGTACATAAAGTCCGAGTAATTATTGGAACTGTCTATAGACCACCAAATTCTAACGTTCTGCAGTTTCTGGACCAGCTTGAGAGTGTCATGTCGATGGTGTTGCCTGTCTGTGACCAATTTGTATGTTTGGGTGATTTAAATATAGATTTGTTAAATATTCAGTCCAATGCCTCCTCTCTGTTCACGGAGTTCCTTGAGTCTTTCTCGTTAGAGCAAGTTATTCATGAGCCGACGCGTACGACAGCAACATCCAGTACGTTGATAGATGTCATTTTTACAGACAATCGGAGCTCGGTGAAAGCGTGTGGTGTTTTAGAGATTCCGGAGGTAGCGGACCACTGTCTTGTTTTCTGCAAACTAGCATGTTCTGCCGCGCGTGCGCCTCCCTTAGTAAGGACTTCTCGTCAATACAAAAATATTAACTACGAAGCGTTTGACCAGCATCTTCGTTCGATACCGTGGAAAAACATTTTTGATATCGTTGACATAGACGAAAAAGTTGATTTTTTTAATCAAAATATTACCATTTTGTTAGATATTCATGCACCCTTTAAGACCTATCGAATCACAAAAAAGCGATCACCCTGGCTAACAAACGACATTAAGGCTATGATGAGCCAGCGGGACCGAGCGCTGCGTAAATTTAAAACTTCAAAGCGTGAAACGGATTGGAACTTATACAAATCTCTTAGAAACCTGACAAACTCAACAGTCACGCGTGCAAAGAAACATTATTTTAAATCTAGGTTTAGAGATTCTAACTATCAATCAACTGAGGGATTTTGATATGTTGAATGAAAGAAAATCTAACCAGATACCCCCTCACTTGTGCAAACCGGATGATATTAATAACTACTTCTTGGACAGCCTGCCGCAGGCTGCCGTCAATGACGAATCAATGAACGGTTATCGCAGTAACGTCAAACCGGACTTGTCTTCACTACTAAAATTCAGCATTGTGACTGAGGATAGAGTGTTTGAGATCATTCGGTCGTTGAAAAGCAGTGCGGTGGGCGAGGATGGCACTTTCCGATATAGGATGCATGTGTCTAAATGTATTCAGCGAGCTTACTGCAACCTTCGCCAAATATACAATATCCGACATATTCTGGATGTACAATCCAGGACGAAGTTGTGTGATTCTCTTGTCCTCTCTTCCTTGAATCACTGTGATTCTGTGTATGGTCCTTCCATCGATGCTAGAGATGTGCGTCGGATTCAGAAGCTGCAGAACTCGTGTATGAGGCTGATATTCGGAATACGAAGGGGTGAGCGAATTTCACATAAGCTGATCGATCTCGGTTGGCTTAATATGGCGAATAGGCGTCACCTACATGCGGCTTGTTTATACCACACCGTTATATCGGAAAAATGCCCACCGTACCTCTATCATAAGATTCAGTTCAGGACTGACGTGCATAGCCTGAATTTGCGATACAGGGGTGGCTTAACACCACCCATACATTCAACTGAGTTATTTAAGCGGAGCTTCACCTACTGTATCGCAAAGGTTTATAATACCCTTCCCCCGTCCACACGATGTCTATCAGCCTCATTATTTAGGAGGGTCTTGAAGGCAGGTCTCCTATTAAGGCAATAATAGCGAATAATGTCGGATATTGTTTTGAGTTTTTCATTAATGTATAGAGTCAGGGAAATTTGTAAGGAATTGGTCAGTTTTTGTGTTTTCTCTTGTTTTTAATTTTATTATAACTTGCAAACGGGGACTTTATTAATTAATTAAATGACAGCCATGTCAATGATTAATTGTTTTAGTTTATACTTTTCATAGGGTTAAGTTGAGCAGGCTACGAGCGTTCGTAGACCTGGACTTCGCCCGATATTAAATTTAGTTTTTTCAAATTATTATTATATGTATAATTTTATTTTATCTTTTTGTGGAATTTTCTTCTTTTAATAAAGACATTTATTATTATATTATTATTATTATTATTTTTATTTTGAAATATAAACTACTTATATAAACTAAAATATAAATCTACTACCTTTAGCAAATTCGTTAATTAAGTTAATTAGAATGGTAGCTAAAGTAGATTCAATAGAAATTAATGATAGATTTCTGAGTTTAGTTTGGCTTATTGAATTTCTTAAATAGTGCTTTATTAATTTTAATTTGGGAAAGCTTCTTTCTCCACTAGGTACAGTGTTAGTAAAATTCTTAAAGCTACAACATTAATCGGATACAACGTAATCAAGTTACATTGGCACAAATAGTTTAAAACATCCAAAGGTATCATAGAATGTGGTAGCATACGGGATACATCACGTAGTTCTTCTTGAAGATCATTTGCTTGTACATCTGATTCACTTTTGACCGAAAGTATCACTGGAGACTGATCAGTGATTTTCTAGAGTTTTGTCATCTATATGCTTGAATTTTAAAATAGCATATAGAGACTGAAAATGTTTGCTGTTTCAAGAAGCATGAATTGTTCATTTGTTCAACACTCTGTTGAACAGAGTGTTAATAACACTTTTCTTCTGTTGGGGATGGTGGTGTGACTTGGAGTTCAAGTACCGACCGGTATGTGTTTTCTTACGGTAGACTGTATGTCCAAGCGTACCCGTTGACAGTCTGTATACCGCACATCCAAAAATGGCAGCTGATTATGCACTTCTATTTCCATCGTGAATTTGATGGAAGGATTAACATTGTTCAGGTGGCTAAGGAACTCAGTAAGTTTATCTCTGCCGTGTGGCCAAACCACAAAGGTATCATCAACATATCTGACCCAATGCTTGGGTTTGTAAGGACTTGACCTAAAGGATTTCTCTTCAAACAATTCCATGAAGAAGTTGGCGATTACCGGTGAAAGAGGTGATCCCATGGGAGCACCCTCTACTTGCTCATACATCGTTCCCGCCCACTTGAAGTATGTGGTGGAGAGACAATAATCTACAAGATCCGGTACATCGGTTGGCAGACCTAGGGGCACAAGTGTTGTCCGAAGGCCTTCGACTGCCTCCTTAACCGGAACACACGGAAAGAGTGATGTTACGTCGAAACTTACGAGTATACCCTGCGGGTCAATAACAACTTCCTTCAAAATCTGAATAAAATATTCAGAGTTCTTAACAAAAGATGTAGTTTGTCCTATAAACGGTTGGATGGTTTTCGACAAGTATTTTGCCAACAAATAGGTTGGGGAGCCTATTGCGCTGACGATTGGTCTCCAAGGTACGTTATCCTTGTGGATCTTTGGTAAACCGTAGATCCTTGGTGCCCTAGGGGCTTAAACAAAAAGGCATCTTTGTTCCTGTTCGGGAACCGATGATGATTTACCCAATTCCTTCACTCGCCTTCCTATCTTATCTGTTGGGTCCTTCGCAATTTTACGGTACGTATTTGGGTCCAGTAGATCGCTCATCTTCCGGTTGTAGTCCTCCTTGTTCAATATCACCGTTGCATTCCCTTTGTCCGCTGGTAGTACTGTGATATCCTTGTTGTCCATGATGGTCTTCAGAGCGTGCTTCTCTTCTTTGATAATATTGCTCTTCGGCGGAGTAGCTTTCCTAATTACCCTGGAAACCTCTTGACGAATGTCCTCTGCTTGTACACCTGGAATTCTGTACAATGCGGCTTCTACTTCCGTAATAATTTCATCCTTAGGTACTCTTATCGGTCTGATTGCAAAGTTCAATCTTTTGCCTAGGACCGACAATTCACCAGTGGAGAGTTGGTGATTAGACATATTTATAACTACTTTGTCCACCGTAGTAGATTTGGTCACAACCTTCTTAGCCTCTAACTTAACAAACTTTTTCTTTTGAGATTCAGTTGCTTTGTCAAACTGGAACTCCGCCTTTCTCCATGTGGTGGAATCAAGCTTACTCCAATCTTAGGCTGACAATCTATTTGCTAATTTCAGATGAAGTTTAAGCAATTTATCTGTAATGTCCTGTAAAGATCGGTATGTAAAATGTACCCTTTCACGTAATAAGGCCGTTCTCCTCAAAATCTTCTTGGCGGCAGCGGTGTTGATATGGTGCTTGGTACGCAGGAATGTTTGTACCAAACCTTTGTCCCTACACCTTCTCAGAAAGGCAAGATTGATTAACATCTTGCTTCGTTTTGTTCGTAAAGTGTCCAAATCCTTGGTAAGTTTGTAAACATCCTCCCCGTAGAGTGAGATTAAATAAGTACGTAGGCTTTCACGGCCAGAATCATTTAGAAAATAAACTGCTTCCGGGTTATGCCGTGTGTCAAGATTTGTTAATGCTGACGTTTCGCGAACCATGTTGCTAGCTTCTTCAAAGCTAATTGAATACTGATCCTGACGCAATCTGACAAATGTATAGTTACAGATTGCAATAATTTTGCTACTGACTTTATTTTAAAAAAATATCATGCCAAAGAATTACACCGCATATAAATTTGTAATTTTTAATATTCTTTACTAACCCTCTTGCTTTAACCATAGTTTCTGCCTCTCTATAAGCGTGTTCTATTATGTGGAATAATGCATCATAAATTTCGCAAAGTTGATATCGTAAAGGTTTTAACGCAGCTACTCTGCTTACCCACATAGTAGCACTCAATGGTTTTAAAGTTAATTGTGAAACATATTACTTTAGCACTTTCCAACGCTTTGTAGAACCAGAAAGAAAAGTGTAAAGATCTTGTACAATAGAAAAAAATGTTGTCGTTTCTATAGAAGACGCTGCATCATTCACAACTAGGTTTAAAGAATGACGCCCAGGGCACATAGAATGCCCTTGGATATTTTTTGAGTATTCTATTTTGTTCGCCCTTTCTTACTCCTTTCATATTTGCTCCGTTGTGATACCCTTGTCCTCTAAGCTAAGCCACTTTAAGTCAAAACCTGACTTTTCCAAATATGTCAGAATAAGTGCTGTCTTCAATTTCATAGATATTTTGAATGGAGTTAAAAGCGACAACTCTCATTGTTAATGAGAGCTGTTCAATATGAATTACGTCTGGGGTACAATCGCCGATAATCGAAAAATATTTAGCTATTTTTGTTGTTTCGACAATTTTGCTTAAAATCATATTTCCCATCAAATTTATCAATTCGTCTTGTATATTATTACTTCGATAAGTCACAGACCATTTATCAGACTGGCGTTGAACTCTTCTGACATGTTCTTCCTTAACTGGATCAAAAACAAAACAAAACAAAGCAATTCTACCAACTTTAGTAAGTCTCCTTTATTCGGCTGAAACAAATGTTCAGTTGTTCCACGGAAGGCTAAGCACTGTGAGGCCAATAGTCTAATTATTGATATAATTCTTGTTAGAACTCCTCTCCAATGCTGAATCTCCAAATCTATAATTCGCTGATATTCTTTCCATACTCTAAAAGCATTTCTGTGATTTACAGATTTTTCGTGCATTGTGAGGGCTCTTATAAGATTTCCCCAGTCGGAATAGCATTTTTTGGGCCAGTCACTAATAGGAGACGACTTATCCAATAATATACAACAAAAGCAAAAAACGGCATCATTTGCAACAGAGTAAATCAACCAACTTCTCTCAACGACTTCACCATTGCTCAACACTTTCAAATAATGGGAGGCTGAAAATCTACGCCTTCCTTTATTAATAGAAAACTCGAATTCTTTAATTTGATGTGGACCCCTCTTAACCAGTATTTGACGAGTTTCAGAGGACATGAAGAAACCATTCCATAATGCAGGATCAGAAGAAATTTCATTTAATACCTGCTGGCTGCCACTGATACACTCGGCGCTTGATTAACTTCTGATGACGTTATTTTTTACTCCTTTAACAACTTCTTCTGGAAGTGATTGGGGCGGCACCGTGTTACCATTTGCCAAATCTAAAGCAGTCGCTGTTGATGTGGTTGTGGACGGCTCATCTAAACCAGACTTTTGTGCTAAGAGTTCCTTCATAACATAGATTAGCTTCCTTCCTTGTTCCTCTTTCTTTAAGCGTTTATTTTTATATTGACTTCCAGACAGTTTTAGCTTTTTCTGTTCCATGCTGTAATACAAATATCTATTATTTTATTATAAAATATTATAGTAATAGAAAATGATTAAATATGATGATGCAACTCGAGCTCTGTTATCATAATATAATTAATCATTTTCAATGATAATGAGTAACAACAATTACTGTAAAAATCAATGATTCTCTTACCTGATCTATTTTTTAAACACAAAACCTGAGTTAGTTTCAACGCAAAGGTAATATACCTACCGATAGATATTATAATATATTATAATATTTGATTAGCTGATTTCAACACAACACAGCTACTTGCCACTCTCGAGACAAACAAAAATCAAATAGTGTCCAAAAGCAAAACTCGGTGCATCGGCAGCAGAAACCGAAATCAAAGCTACTAAAAGCAAATTTTGTTTTGATTTCCCTGCTTATGCCGCCCCTTTACGGTGCCGCCTGATGCCGCCTCTGTAGGAAAATTTGCTTTTTAGAAGAAAAAATGTACAAAGTTTTGAAATTTTGGTTATGAACTCTCAGTAGGAACCCAAATACAGATTCGAGCTTCATCTCCTTTTGCTAAAAAAAACTCGCGGTATTTTTTGGCGTTTTGCTCGTAATCCGCAATTTGTACGAAAAAATGTTACAGGAATTTTTATATTCTCCATTAAATTCTCTATAAAAATATCTATTACTATTTTGCGTATCTTCCACTCAACGCTCGTAAATGACCTTGGAATATAGTCATAGTTTTCAGCGCGAAGAGAAAAATGAGCCCAAAGCCGCTTTTTGCGGTGACTAACTTTAAAAATGTTAGTCTACGCAAAAAAATGTATACAATCAAAATTAAAGAGCAGTTTTTTCTCTACAAGGTGCATAGAAAATAAGATCCGATTTATTATATTTATGCATTCTGTACTTTGAGCCCGTTTCCACACCACCTTTGAGGTAGAGCTCTGGGCGCGTTTTTTTACGTGGTTTCTCCTGTAGGCCTATTCCACTAGTAAAATATATCTATTTATTAATTTTCCTCTGCAAAGTCGTCCTCCTCGATCGAATTGAAACAACTTTGCCCATGATAACTAGAGCACATTGTAGAGCAGCGCAAAGCAACTTTTACACAGGTACATCCATGGGCGCCGTTACAAAATGTTCCAGGGGGGGCAAGATTTTTTTAGTAATACATGGTGACGTGGTGTGAATGACTACTATTAATTATATTGTAGCGTTTTCGTTGTTTTATTTGTTGTAAATGGCATTGATAAAGACATATTCGTATTTATTAGTTAGGATTCTAAAATTGAGACACAACAAACATGTAAACACTAAAAAAATTTTAAAAAATACCCAGTAGCCCATATTGTTCGTTAAATTTAAATTGCATTCACACTGAAAAATTTCCGTTGCTTTTATGGATGTGTCATTTTTTACACATTATTTTATGTCGGTAGCCGCGGTTGTGATGGTTGTGTTTCAGAATCATTGAACGTTTATCTTAGAATTTTAGATTTGGTCTGATTGCCAACCAATTTTGAAGAATTTTTATTACTTTGTAATATTCTGGAGTAAACATTGTTAATTTTTTATAAGAATTTCCAGCTCGTGTTGATCGAGCAAGGCCTAATGTATAATGAGCAACTGGCACCTTACAAAACCAAAAAAACAGGCACAAAATGAACACAATTGATAATTTAATTCTATAATCGTGTCAATCGAGCATCCGATAATAAGTCTTAATAAGAAATTGGTAAATAATAAAAGGTGAAAACATTATTTTAAAATGTAACCACATAAACGGAAAAGAATGACTAAATATGTATAAAGAAAAATTGACAAATTTGAAAATTCTGTGATAACGATCATCGACAACGAAATTCAAAATTGCTATCATTACTATTATACGTAAACACTTAAAAGGCGACAATAGTAAGTCAACTAGTTAATAATAATTGTTGTTATATATAACCTGTATCTGTATGAATTCTGTATGACCATAGTAGACAAATTTTTGAATGAACTCATGTCCGGAAATGTATTGTTTGAACGTTGGAGACAGTCGGAAGATTGAACCAATTTTACAAACAGCATATGAAAAATTGTGCCATTTATCATAGGACGGCACTTTTAAAGCAAAATAGCATTAGTGTGACTTTTTTATTATTTATCGTCTTTGAAAGGAGTTAATGAGAACCGTTTTGTAATTTTGATACCAATTTTGGCCAATTTGGGTTATCGTGAATTCTTTTTAGGGACGTTAAACAAATAAAGTTTTACATACAAATTATTTATATATTCTATAATATATGCAGTAATAAGGCCGTATAAGGCTCTATGCAGTACCTAAACGCTGTCAGGTGTGTGGACATGAGTTGGATATCAAAAGTACAGTATACTTTATCTATATTTTACACTTATTTTTAACACCCACTATATTTGAGATAAACAGCTGAGCAGTGCAAAAAAGGTGCGTAGTACAGTAGAGCGTCGATAATCCGAAGTAATTAGGAGCGAACGTCATTCGGATTATGAAATTGTTCGGATTATCAAATATTGCAACTAAATAGCAAAAAATAAGATTGGACAGAAGTTCAATCTTAATAAAACCAACACCATTCTATTCCGCTTTTTATAAACTATAAGAATGTCGGAAATTCAAAATCGGAGGGATATCGAAGGAATATCGAAGCGATATCGAAGGGATATCGAAGCGATATCGAAGCGATATTGAAGGGAAATCGAAGGGTTTTATCTCTTTTCGGGGTGCCTTGTATAAGGCAAGTGTAAATTTCTCACCAGCCCTTACTATGTCATCTTTCGCCGATGAAGGATTATTGAATATTTCAACCACTTCTTGTAAATCCTTTCTTGATTTTATTAAGTTTATAGTCTGCGATTCCTTGCCTGTGGTTGCAGGTCCCGAGTTCGAATCATGGGCGGATCTTTTTTTCTTTTTTTTTGAATCCTCACTGGTTAGTGTTAGGGGTAACGTGTAAGGTTAGGGTTCCGTTAGTTTAAATAGGTTTTGTTTTTGGTTAGGTTGGGGTCAGTTTGACATCATTTAATGACGTTGTTCGGGACTAGATATGGATCCCGAGCCGGGACTCTAGTCACAGCGATTATTATTTGTCTTTTTAATGATATGCTGGTAACTGACGCATATACCTCAAGTACATTTACTTAAGATCCAAAAACAGAAAATGCATAGGTATAAAAAAATTATCTTATTTCACAGGCACCTTGTAGAGAATAAACTGCTCTTTTATTTCGATTATATACATTTTTTTGCTTAGACTAACATTTTTAGAGATAATGGCCGCAAAAAAACGGCGCTGGGCTCATTTTTCACTTCGCGCTGAAAACTATGCCTATATTCCAAGGTTATTTACGAGCGTTGGGTGGGAGATACGCAAAAAACAGTGAGAGACATTTTTATAGAGAATTTAATGGAAAATATAAAAAGTCCTGTAACATTTTTCGTAAAAATTGCAGTTTACGAGCAAAACGCCGAAAAAGAGAGCGAGGTTACGATTGGGACTAGTTTTTTTAGTAAAAGGGGATGAATCTCGCACCGGAGAGGTGGGAACTCTTCGGATCTGTATTTGGGCCCTTACTGAGAGTTCATAACCAAAATTTCAAAACTTTATAATTTTTTTCTGCTATTCCTTGTTTTTCGAACTAATTTGCTTACACTATATGTATCATAGCATGCCACGGCCCTGCATCTATGTATACTTCATGAGTTTTCTTTTCGAGATATGATTTATCAGCGATATAATTAAAGAAGAAGAAGGCAAACGTGATAGTCATTCCCTTAGAAATGATTCAGACTAAACACACGTTTTATGTTTGTTTCAAGGTTATGACCCATCAACCACAGGGCAATAGTGTTGCAACCGATTGTCAATTTTCTAAATCCTTATCGATTATATTTTGCACAATAATAATTCGTATGATGTTGCATATTTCTAGGTAACCTACTTCTTGTTATTGAGCACAATATCTATTATTCTAAAGTCCACGATAAATTATTTAGAATAAAGTCTTTTAAGACAAATATCATACAGAATCGATTAATACATGTCGGATGGTTGTCTGAAACATATGCAGCCCTATATTTAAAATTCATGGTTCCCACAATTATTAGTGTATAAACCCGTCATGTCCTTTACAACATCTCTAACGACTTTCTCATAAATAATACTGACAAATAAAAAGGAGTACTACGAACTAATTAGAAGAATATAGATCACATATATAAGAAGGAAAATGGGTATTTTCACCATCAACTATTGCTACCAGGATGAAGTACATGTATTATAACTACATATTTATGAAAGCTATGGCAGCTATAAAGTCAACCGATGAGGATGGTGTTTTCTATAAGATCTACTACTATTCATGTCGTGTCCTGACTCTATTCTTACTACATTACTCTCTTATTTCCGCCATCATTAAGTTACACCTTTCAACTGGCTCGACATTTCTTGAAATTACTGGAACTATTATACACATCGGTAAGTATATGAATATAATTTTTATATAGGTAGGGGAACGAAGAAACTTCTCACAACGTATTTTTGTAATTGGATGAAAATTTTATCATTAGGTAGGGGATACTTGATCACGCTTTAAGTGAAAAAGAAAATTATCATTACAAGCAATCAAAATCACGTAAAGATTTTAAAAACATGTAGGTGCACACCTATACTGTTTTGTCTTGTCCGAAAATTGAAATGATACCTGTCATTTCTGGTTTCTAAGTATTAAGTATTAGATTATTGGTAATTTTTAACTAATTTCCAATTGTTTAAACAAAACCATTTGTTTAAACAAATATATACATTGTAATGGACATAATTGTCTATATTTTTTGCATAACTTATTATTAAGTTATTGGCAGTTTTTATGATATTTATTAACTAATTTGTAATTGTTCAAACACATACCATTTGTTTAAACAAATATATACATTGTTACGGACATATTTTTTATATTTATTGTAGAAACTATTCAAATGATTTCACATTAAGTAACAAATTACAAAACCGTGCATAGTGACGTGAAGACGTGTGTTCAATGGTCTCCAAACATAGCAGAATTTAGGCAATTGCAGAGTTGGAACCAGAGTGAATCTGGTACTGTTACGAACAGAATTGGCGAATCTCACAAAGGTGAAAAGTGCAAGATCTGGGACAGTCGGATATTCTGGAAAATAACTAAAAGGCAAGTGTATAACCATACTGTTTCTATCCTGAGAGCGCGGGAAATCGACCGCTCGGAATTTCCAGAACTGGTCCTCTAAAAAAAGTACCCGTAACTATATTTCAATATTTACCTCAATATTCCCCAAATTCCGTGGCCTTCGTGTTGTTAAATAAAGCCACCTTGAACGGCCCCTAGGTGTGAAGAGTGAATTTGTGCTTTATGTTATACATTTGTAAACAATCCCCAACCAATAGAAAAAAAATAACAAATAAATAAAAAAAAAAAAACTAAAAAAAAAAGAAATAAAAATAATAATAACTATGACCAAAACAAGAAATAAAGGGAAAGGTAGAGACCAGGAGTCAAGCGACGGCGAGGACAGCTATACAAATACGGACCTTATGAGAAAATTGAGGGAGATGCAGATATCACTAAACTTCATCTCAGAAAAATTCGATGAACTATCGAAGAAACAAAAAGAACTATCGAGGGAACAAGAAGAAGTAAAAGCGAAACATAATGTGGAAATCAAAGAAAGGAAACGGCTTACCGAACGGGTGGAGGAATTGGAGGAGACTTTAGAGGGGAATGAAAGAAATAAAATCAAAAACAACATAATCATTAGTGGGATAGAGAAGCAGGACAAGAGGGAAAAAACTAAAGAAGTAGCGGTTCAGATAATTAAAGCGATGAAATTGAATGTCAGCGAAGGAGATATAATTAATGCGCACAGGTTGGACGAAAATAAGGAAATTAGCCCGATAATTGTTGAATTAAGAACTAAAGAGATGCAAGTAGAAATTCTCAAATCGAGGAAAACTATTGGCGGAATGACAACCGCAGACTGCTCATTAAAAGGAAAAAATACAAGAATATTTATAAATGAACAACTAACCCGTAGAATGAGCGCATTATTCTTTAAAGCTAGAGAAGCCAAAAAAGAAAAGAAATATGATTTTATATGGACAAGAGAGAACAAAATTTATATTAAAAAAGATGAGAAGAGTAATAGGATACGAATTGCCAGTGGGAATAGTGGGATAGATCTCGAATCGCTTCAATAAACAATCAAAAAAGAAAAAAAAACAAAAAATATAAAAAAATAGTCACTAAAAATGAGCTCAATATACCTACATAACATCAGGAGCCTAAAAAACAAACACCATGAGATTGAATTGATTCCTGTACTAAACAATCACCCAGCTATCATCATCATAACCGAAACCTGGCTTACCACACAAAATGAGAAACTTTACAGTATTACTGGCTACAACTCAGAATACCATTCAAGGAAGGATGAGAAAAGGGGTGGAGGACTAGCAATATTTATACGGCAAGATATAGGATATAAAATTAAAAGGAAAATGACGGAAAGGGATATCGAAACAATGTCAATACACCTGGAGAAAGAAAAGCTGACGTTAACTGCTATCTACAAGCCACCACAAGTCACCCTCGTCGATCTTAAACATGTGCTAGAAAACAGCTTACTTAATAGAAAGAAACCCCACTTAATACTTGGAGATCTTAACATAAATATATTAGAAGATAACAACACCACAAGAGAATACAAATCCACCATAGCTGAACGCGGATATGCACTCATGAATAAAATAGGAAACAAATATTACACCAGATCAAATCCAAATGGTAATAACACTATTATTGATCATATCATAACAAACGTAAAACAAAAAATTGGAATAATAAAAATACTACCCAGTAATATCTCAGATCATTATCCAATAATAACACAAATTTCGGGGATTGAACCACTAAATTACATCTATCAAAATAAAAAGACCATAAATGCCAAAAATATAAACAAGGACATGGAGAAACTAGCAGAAAAAGGAATTGACAGCTTCGAGGAACTATCAATAGAGATGGAAAACATAATAACCCAGAATCAAACAGAAACAAGAATAAAGAGATGGATGGAATGCTGCTGGATAACGCCAGAAATAATAACCTATATTAGGGACAGAAACAAAGCACATAAAAATTACAGAAAGAATCTACACAACGAAACACTGAAACAAAGGTATTACTCAAAAAAGAGAGAAACCGCAGCGACCATAAGGAAGGCAAAGGAAACATACTACAAAAATAAATTCAAGGCAATAAAGTATGATAGCAAAAAAGCATGGGAAATAGTAAATCAACTGATACAGAAGGGCTCCTCTCCCAATAAAGCAATAGCTGAAATAAGACAAGAAAATGACGTTACAACAACAAACGAAAAAGAAATAGTAAATACCCTAAATAGATACTTCTCACACATAGGAGAATGCTTAGCAGAACAATGCAAGTCGAAACAACAGAACACGAACGAACCAGAAACTCACAAACAAATACCGCCGGCCGAATTCTACCAAACCAATGAAGAAGAAATCCAGGACATCATCAAAAAACTAAAAAGAAATAAAGCCCCTGGGTTCGACAAAATAACTAACAACATATTGAAGGATAATTTCAAAATACTAACACCACTAATTACTAAGCTTACTAATAGAATGTTATTAGAAGGAATATACCCACAATATCTGAAATCAACGATAATAACCACTATATTCAAGGATGGAGACAAAACTAAACCGGAAAATTATCGGCCTATATCCAAGTTGTCAGCAATTGGTAAAGTAACTGAAACAGTAATAAAACGTCGATTGGAAGAACACATGGAGGCAAATAAAATAATTAACCATCGACAGTACGCTTTTCAACGGAAAACTGGAACAACAAATGCGGTGCTCGACCTGACAATTCATATAATGGAAAACTTGGACAAAGGGAACGAAGTAGTGACAGTCTTCATTGATATGAAAAAGGCATTCGACACGGTAAGCAAAGAGATATTAAAACAGAAACTGCAACAGAATGGTGTCAGAGGGAATAACTTAAATCTACTCAGTTCATACATGAAGGATAGGCCACAAAAAGTAAGAATGGGAGCCACGGAAAGTGAGATTGCTTATTCAAAGTACGGCCTACCACAAGGCGGAAATCTCTCTCCCGTATTATATATACTTTACACTAATGACCTTCATGAAATTATGATAAATGGTAGGCTGTTTGTGTTCGCCGAAGATATCTGCATCGTGTATGCAAAGAAACAATTATCTGAAATCCAACAAGAATTAACGATCGATATGAAAAAACTCGAAAATTGGAGCGTGCGCAACAGCCTTACAATTAATGAACACAAGACGACATACATCATCATGAACAACAATAGGCGTGAGAAGTCACTAAACATTAAAATAAACGGCCAGACGATTATGGAAAATAGTGAAACTAAATACCTAGGACTGAAGATCACACAGAACATGAGATGGGATGCACATGTAAATGATATTAAGAAAAAGAATTCGTTAGTAATATCAAAGATCCTGAAACTGAGGAGACTTATACCCAACTCGATGAGAAGAGCAATATATCACTCAATGTTTGTGAGCAACATTAATTATCTAGGAACTATATGGGGTTCAACATCAGAAAAAAACATAAACGCACTACAAGTACAACAAAATAAAATACTGAAATTATTATATAATCTACCCCACCTTACCCCGACAACTATACTGTTCGAACACACCAGGGAGCTAACCATCCGCAAGATACTCATGATGAATGATCTCATATTGCTGAACAAGATCCAGAAGGGAGAAATAAAAACAGACATGATGCTAGCAACCAGCAGTGACATACACAGCAGAAACACAAGACAGCGAACATTCATAAGAACACGAAGAGTTAAAGTAAGGAAATATTCGCTGAACATAACATCTGAGACAGTGAACAAATACAATCAATTGGACGAAGAAATGAAAAACCTTACACACAACCAATTTAAAAGGAAAATAAAGAAAATGATCCAAATGAACGCAATAACTTGACAGCACAATGCACAAGGACAAAAAGCAGGAACCCTCGATACCGCTAGCCCGGGGATGAGATGTCACCACTCGAGGCGAAGATAGAGGGATGAAACTCGTGGGAAAGGTCACCGTTGGACAATATAATTTATTGTAGTACTGTGATCAAATACCATATGCTATGTAATAGTAGAACAAAATAAAGATATTCATTCATTCATAACAATAATAATTTCTACAAAAAGAAAAACAAAAAAATAATTAATGGACTGTAAATTAGTTAATAGATGACAAAAGATGCCAATAATTTAATAATAGTTTCCACAATAAATATAAAAAAAATATGTATATAACAATGTATATATTTGTTTAAACAAATAGTATTTGTTTAAACAATTACAAATTAGTTAATAAGTGTCATAAACTGAATACAAAATTATGTCCACTACAATGTAAATATTTGTTTAAACAAATGGTTTTGTTTAAATAATTAGTTAATAAATTAGTTAATAAATGAGAAAAAAAACAATAATTTAATAACTTCTGCAAAAAACAATAATAAAACACCTAACATTGTAAATTTGGGGAAACTTGTCTCATATTTCGGGTACTATGGCGAGGGTAGGGGGTGGTGAACAAAAAATAGTGGTTGTGGGTTTGTTTCTTGGGGAGTTCTGAACAATTTCTGATAATCTCCCGCAACTATTTTTCTAAATCCGAAACGTGAATAAAAAAGGAATAAGATGCATCTTTGCAATGTGTTTTAAATGAGAAATTTGAGGTGCTCGGGGGATTTTTTTTCTGGAAAATGAACAGATTTGGGGGATCGTTGCCCTCTAACAAAAAGTCCGTTTTTTGGATCACCCTAATTAGGATACAAGATCCATTTTCGGTAGAAATTAAAGAAAGCAATTTGAGCGTAACAGAGAAAAAAGGCCTAATGGATTTATTGTCGGACGCGTCTCAAAATTAAACTTAACTTGTCATCATCAAGACATAATTTTTGACTCTCTGTAAAAATTGAGTAGGGTAGGATGGGATACATTTGGACATGGGGTACAATTGGCCAATTGAAATTTCCTTTTCCATTTGCAGAAAAATTTCAACACAAACATAAATATTGAATCCGTTTGTTCATAATGTACACTGATCCCAATAATGAGTGCAAATTTACTAATTTACGTTTTTGTTAGAAAACCTAGTCTATTTCTCAGCAATTTTACCAACATATTAAGCAAAAATACAAAATATCATTAAAAATGCAGTTACATTCATCAATTATACAAATAATATGTAAATTTCCTAACAGGTTTGTAAATTTCATAATAAAAATTACCTCAATTAATTAAAATTTCGTTTGCCATCAGATTGTTTGTTTTTACAGCAGATAAGTTAGAGTTTTTTATAGTTATATTTACGTCTGTTTCAACATTTTCGCAAATGGAGTACGAATTTGCAATTGTTCAAAAGTATCCCATGTCCGAATGTAGCCCACACTGGGATCAGCTTGACACTAGTGACGGAGATAGGCCCGAAAAACATCTGTAACTTTACCACAGTATTGCCTGATAATGTGGTTTAAATGCACAATTTCGTCTCCACCGTAAGTTCATCCCATGATCTGCAGACGGCTTGAACGTAGGTTTAATGTGCTTGCTTAAAACGAGTTGGTTAACGAACGAAGATATTGTCTGATAAGGAAGAAAAATTGCAATTGTAAAACCGGTATGGGCAGGCAACACTATCTACTCCTAAGATATTCACTACCTCTAGAATAGCTATTATAAAACCAAATAGGGTTTATTTAATTTATTCCTCTAAAAGCAGCATAAGAAAAGTATGTTGTGTAAAGAATGACATGGTAGTTAAAATCAGATTAGTCTCGACTAAAATTTGTTTTTATTTAACGTCCTTTAACTGTTTTAAAGAGAACTTGCTGTTTTAAAGATTCCTAGAAAGGTCACCTCATTCGCTATTGATTCTATTTGAGTAATGGCTCACTCTGTATGACATCTGCATTATATTTTGTTGATATTCCATTGTTTCTGGTCGAGGGTTCCTTTTCTGCAAGTTACATAAAGGTTTTCTCATCAATAAGAGTTTCTAGACATTGCTTCCTCTTCCTTTCTATAATATCCTGACCTTTATGAACAATATAGGAAACTATTACCTAAATAATAATGCTACAAACTGCGTCTGCCATGGGCACTTAATGGCTTGGTCAACCAACCCCCCCCCCCCCCCCCAAAGATATGATCTAGTATCCCTACAATGACTTAATTTATAAAAGCGCGACTATAACGTATAGAAAAGGGGTTTGGAATATTTTTTTTAGCCTGACGGCGTCATAATTTGCCCGCCAAGATGTAAAACATACTGACGGGTAAATCGAAGTATTTATTATCTAACTTTAAATTTTGGTCAAGACACTATTTTAGTTACTTTATTTTTTAGCGATTTATATTGGTGTCATTGGAAGAGTGTTGCTGATGTACTTTTGGGGCGACAAATTTCACAGAAATCTTTTTCACGTGGATAAGATTTTTAAATACGTAACAGAGACCAATCTAATAGAGAAAACGATGCAACCGCACTTGAAATTTATTACGTTTCTTTACTTTGGTTGGCTGATTGCTGATCCAGGCAGCATTATCTTTTATACATGTCTACCATTACTAACTAGTAGCGAAAGGTTAGTGAACTAACGAAACATTGCACATCAAATTCTGATAAACTCACTTTAACACCAGTTAATTAATTCTATAGTTTTTTTGACTCAATAATTTACAAACTAATTTAATCTATTGGGAATATATTTTTTCAACAAACAATTTTTTTTAAGCTGCTCATTCTATTTTTATGGAGGTAACGGATTGTATTGCACATTTATTTATTTCAGGGTACAAATATACCTATTATGAAATGAACATTCAAATCTATAAATGCACAACTATTTATTCTAAGACACATTTATATAAATTTCTTGTAGATTTATTTTCTAATGCTGATTTGTAGTTTCTAGTTCAGTTCGGTCTTAATTTTATATAATATAAATAATAATAATAATAATAAATTCAAAATCAAATTTGACAAATAATTCACATGCTGATCAGATTTTGAATATGACGATCTTTTGAAATACATGCAACACTTATCCTTATTATTACGCTCTTCTTATGTAACCGTTAAGGAGAAACCCCAGCTAGTTTGGTAAAGCAAGTTGCTTAAAACCGCCAAAAACAGTGAGGATTTTTTTTTTGATACCTTCTCTTGGACGGTCATTTATGGTAAAATATTAAATATGAATTTTGTTTTGATTTTTACAGTGTGTTTGCTTGATTTCTATTTTTTATTTTTTAGGATTCTCCCCGTTCCCTTAATGTATCCTTATAATGAAACAGTATCGCCATTCTACGAACTTACTTACTTTTCACAATTACTGACGCAGTTTGTTATGGTTCTAAACTATTTTTGTATCGATATGTACTACATATGCTTGGTATATCTGACCGCTGCGCAATTTGATCTGTTAGGTAAGCTGTTATTTGTTACATACCGTTGCATCACCTTTCATGCGTCGCCAATGTAATAAAACAATGACTATTCTATAATAAATAATTGTTATGGAATAGCATGCAGACTTTTTCGTATTTTTATTAGACGTACACTACTCCAAGAAATTATCGAATCCCTACGAACACTGTATTATTTTTCGACACTGTCCTTAGATTATAATTATCTATGAATGTTACCAAAAGTTTGCATCACTTCATGTTTTTGAGGAAAAATGATGTCAGGTGTGGCCGAATTCCGGTTTGAAGGATTTTATTCAAAGTATCACAAGGTAGCTCTTCAAAAACTAGTAATACAAAAAAAAACATGTTTTATTACATAATAATTGATAGGATATGCATTTTGTCTTTACTGCATGTTTGGTTATCATTTGTTTGATTTAAATTTCTTGTGGTCAGGAGAGTGGAAGAATGTCTGAAACAAAATAAATATACATTAATAATGAATGAACTTTCAATATGTTTTAAATAGAGTCAACGCTGCTAAGGTAAAACAATGTACGGATGTACCATGGAATCCTACAAATAACGTCAGTTTAATATGGCGTTTCTTAAGAAATCAGAAAATTCACTACTTGTCGAGCCAAAGTTATACCAGATGTTATCATAATATTTCGTTGCATGTACTTACATATTTAAATCATATCCTGAAATATGTGAAGAGGTTCTACGCTGTACGTTCGTACGCCTATCTAACTGTTGAAAAAATCGCCTACAGGTCTCATTTTCATGTATTCTTCGCCTCTAAAATGTTATATTTGTTTTTCATCATCAGTATTTCAATTAAGTACGTATATATATGCCAATGGAAAAACACAATCAAACATATACTTACTTTGTTATTGCGATAAATTATGTAAGTAACTTCATGGAAATATTTATAAATAGAATCACTTTGACAAATGGCTAATATGGCGATTGTTGATGTAGGGAGTAGATGTGTCTTTGAATATTTGTACAAAGTATATAGCGTTACGCAAAGTATGTATTATCATCGGATTGAAGTACGAAACTGGTCTTCAGATATTACCATAGTTACCTAAAAGTATTTTGTTATTGATAATAATTTCTATTAGATAGCATGTATAGATAATATAATAAAACAATTAATTAATTAAATAGCTAATTTATGAACACTAATCTTCCCACAAAACTATCAATTTAGATTGGCTAGTACCTTTGTAGCACAGCTTTTCTTCATTTAAACCCTTTATCCAGCTACCACAATAGCAAATTACCAACTAGTCGCTCTAACCTAAAATATCTTGTGTATATGTTACCGGAAACACCCTTTTTGTGGTAGAACCAGTTTAATAATAATAATAATAATAATAATCCACGCCTTAACATCCCTGAACAGCTTTCGCCACTACGCCTACGGGGGCCCTAGTCACTGGTCAGTTTAACGAAGCTGGTTTGCATTATAAATTATATTTGTCATTTGCATTTGAGTTTCACACCTACTTTCATTTACTACAAAAATGCGACTCACTCCATCAACTACTGTTTACTATTTTTCGCTTATGGAGCCAGACGATGTTTTGGCTCTTTAAATCACCATAAGTTACGAATAAATATCGCAGATCGAACACCACCCAATCCGCTCGGAAGTACAATTTATTATTTGTGGAATGATTGATCTGGCGCCTGTCGGTCTAATCGAGGCACTCATTACTGATCATTACCTTTTGGGTTCAGAAAATCATCACAATTGAAAATACCGCTGATAAAGTATAGCCTGCACTTTACAATGTAAAATATGACGTCATTTCCTGAAAAACCGGAAGAAGAAAAAAATTGTTAATCGATGTGTTTCGTTTTTAGAATATCATCCCTATTGAAATTACTTCATGCATAGTGTAGTGTGCAGGTTGCAATTTTAAAGATAACGTCCATTCCGAAAAAAACAGATCATACTAACATCAAGTATATATGTACCAAAAATATAAATTTTTAGTCTATTATAGCTATCCAAATTTCATTCGTCTGGTTCCACAAATAACAGATTGGATCCCGCGGTATAATAGTACATTTGAATACCGTTAATCGAAATCAGTTTAGCCTAGTCCATACCAGTTTGACCTAAAGTATGCGTTTACAAACCAGGTTAAACTAGTTTGGCCTAGGTTAAACTAGTTCGACTTAACGCGCTTCGGCAGAACTAGTTTAACCTAAGTTAAACTGGTTCTACCTGAAAACGGGTTTTGCTGGTAACTGGTAACATATATAACAATTAAGTAATTGTTAGCATCCACTTGTCGTTCTGATATACATATTCCTAGGATTACTTTTGCATGAATTTTGACTTACTTACTTCATTTGTGAGGTCATATTTATTAAAATTGGCAATGTAGCCATCAATGTAGCTATTACATAACCTACAAATCGGTTGATTTTTGATCAACACTGTCGTCAACCTATGGACCTAACGCCATCGCCAATTTGATTTTACCGCGGTAAAAATCGCATTTATCTTCAAGCCGGGGACACACGAAGGCGTTTTGGATGCGGCGGATCCCGGACCGCTCGATCCGACATTATACCGACATGTGTGGCCAGGCACATGACTTTATCATACAATATATAAAATTAATAGTTTAGCTGCATGAGATTCTATTTGAACGAGATCGATCGTGTTTGCCTAAAATAAAACGAATTGGCCCGGATTTGACATATATTGACAGTAGGTATTGTCAAAAAACCAGCCTTTGACACTACCTACTGTCATTAGAATAAAAATATCTGGCAAATCCTGGCTAACTTTATATTAATGCAGACACGATCTCGATTGCTCCTACAGCTAAACTATTAATTTTACCAAAAAATGTCATAGACATAAATTATACAAAATTTCCTCTACTTTAATTTATTATTTAACTATTTTGACGAAATTACAGAAATGGCGGCTCGTTTGCAAAATCCGTGAAAAATACTTAGAGGAAACATACAGTTCCTTTGGACCATTTGGAACCAAAATCATTTCAGCTCTGAGTTAGGGCATGAAACTTCTAAATATGAACTTTCGTCCCGATACCTTTAATAGTTTCTCCGGAATCGTAGCCACAAAAATTGGGTACACACACATACACACACAGATACACAGACATTTTTTGTACCTGGGTCAAAAATGTTCAGGGGACCCAAAAAGACGTATTTCCGCTAAAATCTCATTTTTTTCGGCACTATTACAATACTTTATCATACTGCGTATAATAACCACACAGCCATAGTGGGCCGTTAATTTCTTGGAGCCCATTATATATTTGACCATTGCATATTTGACATTTTTTCTGTTCCGGCGACGTAGCCGTAGTTATTGTTATTTATCTATTGTTTTATTGATTTCTTCTCTCCATTATTTATTTCATTCGGATTTATTGTTGTTGATGTTAATTTACAGCTCATGAATTTGAAAATTCATTATATACATCATTATTGAAATTTGGATTTCAAAAGGATGACATTTTAGAATTTAAAGACATGTTAGCGTTGAGTGATCCAATTATCAAGTAAGTATTATGAAAATGCGATTAATGTCCTTGCACGTAAGGGCTGACATTTCAATTATGTACATCATTATGTATTGACACACTGTGAAAGTTGTGTCCATTTTTAGATGAGATTAAATTTCCCACTTTCAATTGTTTTCGACTTATAACGAACAGTATTTTTAAATAGAAAACCCTCCGTTTTGCATGTTGATTCTGAGAGAACCTTGTCTTAATTGCAACATAGCATATTGTATAATAGAACATGAATTTTGTGAAACGGAAATTAAATAGAATTTTACATAGACTTCTTAGCGCTACATACGATTTCGGGCTCATAAGCAATTTATGTTTTGCATAATTTATTTATTTTTTTTGTTATTACATACCTTATTTATTTAAATAAGGTTTTCATTTTTTAAAGGTATTCATTATTTGAGTATTTACATAAGATTTTTTATTTTTTATGTGATATGCTCCCCTATTATGAATACAAAAATGTAATGTTCTATAAATTTGGCATATTTTTTTGGTGCACACGTTCGAGCCACGATCCACTACACCGGTCTGCTTACTTCGTGTCTAAAATTCGTTCATTTCAGCGCATGATGTCACTGCGAGAAGGATGTTGACACGGACACCTAGGCCACCAAATACTTCCTTAAGTTTTTGGCTTTTGACAACCATGCCAACACTTTAATTGTAAACAAATTGAGCCTCACAACATATTAGCTGCCTTGGCAACGAACGCTATTTCTTGCAATGACGTCAGCGCATAAATGTCATTTCAACCTTGACAACAACAGTTAGCTAAAGTAACAGTAACGTACTTCTGCTTCCATCTCGGACTGACGTCACTTGTAGACGTGGCCGATGCGCGTAAGCAGACCGGTAATATTAGTGGATAGTAGTTTAAGGTGTCAACTTATTCATGTTTACTGGAATTCCATTTGATGATGATTTGAGGTCAAGAAAAATTCCAAAATATTTTTATGTCCTACATTATCATAAAGTGACGGTTTACATCTTAGATACCGAGGCATAAACTGGTTCTTAACGCCCGCGCGGGCATTAAGGGTTGCCACGGTTATATGTCAAATAAATCAAATATTTGTCATTCAAATTGTAAATTTTAAGTCACCAATGTCAATTATTGGCGATTAAGGTTATAAGTTTGACAATTAATTGTCTGTACCGTCACTCGGCAATGTTAATTATTGGCGATTAAGGTTATAAGTTTGACAATTAATTGTCTGTATTGTCACTCAACTCCGAATTGTTTGTATTGTTATTCAACTCCGTAGATGCGCATGTCACTTGATAACGTCAAAATATGTATTCATATTATTCAAACGGAGGAACAAAACCATTGTAGGACATAAAATGTTGTATGCGCCTCGAGCATTACTTGATGTTTATACCCTCGGGCGACCTAAAAAGCTCTTGTCTGCTCCCGAGCTTTTTAAACGGTCACCCTCGGGCATAAACTTCCGTGTAATGCCCTTGGTACATAAACAACTATTATGTCCTACATGATCATAAAGTGACATTTTACATTTAGATACCGGGGCGAAAACAGCTACTTTAGGCCCGCGAGAGCATTAAAGATTCCTGATGCCCGCGCGGGCAATAAGCGTTGCCATGATTTAAATTTGGAACATAATATTTTCAAAGCATTAGCTCTTCATCCTAATAAACAATAAACGAATAATGACTTTAAAAATCCACTTTTGAGGACTTATGTTACTCAGTTTGACAATTCATTGTCTGTATCAGTCTCCAATGTCACTCGATGTCACTCAACTCCGTATTGTTTGTGTTGTTACTGATCTCCGTAGATACGCATGTCACTTGATTACGTTAAAATATTTGAAATATTATTAAATTTGAAGGAACAAAACCATTGTAAGACATCAAAAATTTTGTTTGTATCAGGGGCATTACTTGATGTTTATACCCTCGGGCGAGTTAAAAACCTCGAGGGAAGATGGGCCCGAGAAGAGAAAAACGGCCACCCTTAGGGCATAAACATCCGTCGAATGCCATTGGTACATAAATAACTATTAAAGGTTTTAGTTATTATTTATTGCCCACTTTGAATATTTACTAGAGAAAACCAAAAAAACTATTAATTCAAGAAAATTGGCGTACAGATTGTGACAGAGTGTATCTTCTAAGGGCAAACATGTCCGTTTGCTCGTTACCTATCACTGAAAAATGCACCCTCATACATTATGCCAACAGAGAGGAAAGTCAATTCGAGAAAAAGGCAGAAAACAGAAAGAAAGTAAGCAGAAAACCGGCAAAAATGACGATTGTATAAAATGTTTCGATCATGAATCGGTCTTCTTAATACACTTGCTAAACTAAAGGGACTGTAGAAGTTTATCATCGTTTACTACAAATGTCAAATGGGTGATACTAATGTCATTTTACAACTGCAAAATTCAGCGTTATGAGTCATCACTGATGTGCACGCACGTTGGTCGCAGTATTACTGTAATAATTTCTTGCACAAAGTTTAAAATCAAGTGTTTGCAGAACTGACAAAAGGTTCTATAGTATATACGAAGTGATGAACACTGAGAGATACGCTGAAGAGTGCTATCGAACATTGACGCCATTCATTGAACACCACAAGGACTTACTGAAGTTCTGTTCCGACCTGGAAGACTTTCTATCCCCATTACTGCTATACTTCGTTATATCGAGTGAACTTTACAGTGTTTTTATATTGTTCACTGCTGTTGCTGTAAGATGTTTTCTTCCGCTGACAGTGCTGTTTCGATAGGTATCATGGGGTTCTCGCTTATTTTAGAAACAAAATCGATTAAATTATGACAAAGTTACTAATAGTGATATTCTGGTTGTGTTTTCGCGTTCTCGGCCTGACTCAATAGTCCTCGTAGAACGTACTTATTGCAAAATGTTTCAAGCATTTACTTGAATATCGGACAAAGTTGCGCTGAACGATTATATCAAAACTGAAACAGAGGTTTTTTCTGCTACATTTAAACTGAAGTCTTTAACTAATGGCTTACCGCCAACATTATTGTATTACCGCTAACATTATTGTAACTTGTGTAACTGTATTTTTTTTATAAAAAATGTAATAATGCAATTGATTTTAAGATGGGAGAAAACATTGCCAGTCAACGTGTTGTTTCAGTGTTTGGCTATAGTTTTTACACATTTATTTTAAATTCCTTTACTACGTTAGTTCATATTACAATGATTATTTACCTCAATAACAGTCAAACACTGCGAACTTAAAAGCAACATTAAGATGTGAAGTTTGATTGCGTAGAAGCCTTTATTCGCAAGTACTCCCTTAGATTGAAGTTACAAATTAACAAGGCAAAAACAATAATGTATATGTAAGGTAAACGTCCCAAATTCAGACACTCTCCTAAATTCCGACACATTTCTATTAGTTCGATAAAATAAGAAATCTACAACATTGAACTTTATTTTAGGACATCCGGTTTGTTGATTTGACATTACACTTATCGAACCACAATCGTTTCTTATTCTGCCAATCTTCTAACGGTGAGAATATAACCTAAAAGCTTGACCGATCTTGAAAATTGTTAAAAGTTGATTTTTTTCTTATAACGTAACTGCAATTCGACTTCTTTTTACATTGCAACAGGATAACAGTAATTAAGAAAATTCTAATGATATATATGTATGCTGACTAAAAATGCTTTATATTTTCATAATAATACGGTGTACTGCTTTAACCATTATTATTTACAAATTTAGGTGTATCGGAATTAGGTAAATGTATTTAAAGCACGTCCATAAATCAGACATGTATTGTGAGCATGGTTAGAAGTAATGCATATGGCTCTATTGCTGTCTTTACAAGAGAAAAAAAAACATAGTTTACATCGTTTGCTATATTACAATTAATTTTACGCATTTTGCCCAAATTCCGACACGAATGTCGGAATTACGGACATCAATAATCCCTAATTATTACAGCAGCAGAGAGTAGCGAGTTTGGCACTAATACCCTATCTTTGGAGATAACAGTTAAACCCATGCCATCTCCATTAAAAAATCTATACGGGCCTGAAACACCCAAATAAAGTAAAAGAACCTGTTTTCTGTAACATTATTATCTAATGCTTGGAGGGAATCTGTGTTACTAAAAAACTAAACACAATTCACAAAAAGTCTTCACTAGACATCCATATTCACATTATACCATCAACAATCGTACCAGAATCAGTTGTCATTGATATATTTTATGTTGGCCAGTGTAGTCATTTGTTTTCAATTCTTGTCTTTTTGATACCTTTTGAAAATAAACCTTTAAAATGATATTACATGAAACCGCAAAGCTCAGCAAAAAAATTACCCCGCTCTATTCAAAATTCCTCCAAACCCAGTGGGAGAGACATTTTGTGGTCCTGACTAGAGCGCGTGAAAAGTGTGGTCATACGACATACGTGAGAGCGCACGCATAGACGCAGGGCAGTATGAGGCAGGCCGAAGAAGCACGAGACAGCTCAAAGTAGCAGGGCCAAGTTAAAAAAAATATCAGCCCTGGTACATCAAGACGGGCAGCTGGTACTGTCAAAATCACGCTTTACAGTTTTAGATTAGCGTCTGTACGTGAAAAAATAAGCGAAATCCGTATGGTACCGCTCGACACGGGCTACTGTGTTGTAAACAAACAAAATATAAAATAATTATTTTTCAGTCAGATGGCCAATACTTGAAATCAGCCCCATATTTTTTAACCGTATTGGCCCAAATATTTCTTATGGCGTACCCCGGCCATTTCTTAGTTCAACAGGTAAGTGCTGTATTAACTATCGACTTAAATAAGAAAATAAAGCAATCCTATATCTCCACAAGATTGTTTTATATTGTAGCGTTTTTCGTTCGTTAAGGTGTGAATTAAAACACTCGGTATATTAAAATAGTCAACTAATTTATTTAACACTATTACAGTCTTATTAACTAATTATTAAAACACGAACACTAAAAACTAACTGTCACTTAAAGCTACTATAAATTTATCTTCACTGTATTTATTTCGAACTATTTATGCCGATCAATAATCGCGCCCGCGCTCCGGATGCACTCTGAATAATACTGCCGGTAGCGAGCGACGGCTCGCTTATATACCCGTATCGATCCGTGCGGACCCTTCGCGAATCTTCCACACTGGCACCGAACAGTCGTTACTCGCGCTCGCCGTCCGGATAGATCTCTCTGGAATGGGCCGCCTCGAGAATAACCTCGAACTTCTGGCGCCTTCGCGGCTGTTAAGATCGTCACACTGCCCCCCTCCTAAGCTCGTTTCGTCCCGAAATGATTCCAAAGATGGTGGATGTCGATATCGGCAGAAAGCTCCCTTGTTGCAGCAAGACCTCTTGTGGAAGTAACAGTCCACGGTTCTCTCCAGGGGACGACGTTGAGGGCTATAACAGCACACCAGAATTTGTACGCCCGTCAACCTGAAGAGTGCTTCCAACATGCTGCGAATCATCCTCCAGTCCAAGCCATCGAGTCCGCATGCCAGCTTGGGGATTGCCAGGCTTCTCAGGTCCGCGGCTAGCAATTCTTCCTTTAGAGAACACAAAGTGTCCCAAACATCCCTATAGGTTGGCTTCTGACCGGACGTCTCTTTGGTAACCAAGTGGAAGATCTTTCTGCCGGTCTTTTCGTCGGTTGCCTTGAGTGCTTGTCCGACTCTGGGATTAGACCGACGCAGCTCTGGAATATTTCCAAACTTCCCGCGGAAAACCTTGGCTATCCCTCTAGACATTTGCAAGTCCTTAGCCACACAATGTGCCAGTGCGTAGCCCGCTGGAGCAGTAAACAGGTCCCGCTGCACTTCACAGGTCACACCGAACCGACTCTTTTGACCATTAGAATGACGGGCCATGAATTCGTCGAATGTCAAATCCGGCTCTGATTGGATTTGCCGCAGCTCCGCGTCTTCGTGGTCTCCGTAGTAAGGAGCCAGTCGGTTGAAGTGAATGACTCGAGCTTTACCCCGCGGTGGCTTTTGTATCCGGTAAAGGACGTCGTTGATAGCTTCCAGAACTTTGTATGGTCCATCCCAGGATGTTCGAAGTTTTGGTGACAGTCCCTTTCGTCTCTTAGGGTCGTAAAGCCAAACCATATCACCGGCATTGTACCTGTGGTCCTTGGCATTCACATCGTATGCGTCCTTCATCCGATTACTGGCATCTTGAATGGAAATGCGAACTTGGCTATGAATGGCATCCATTCTTCTTCGCAGTTCACTGACGTAGTCCTCCCCGGCGACATCAGTTCCTGGCGGGCAACCAAACTTCAGATCGCATGGGAGACGGAGTTCTCTTCCCATAATTATCCGAGCCGGAGACTCTCCCGTGCTTTCGTGGACGGCCGATCGATAAGCCAGGAGGAACAAATGAAGAAAGCCATCCCAGTCTCTTTGATGGTCGGAGACCACTTTGGCCAAATACCGATTAATGGTTCTATTCATGCGCTCCACCATTCCATCTGACTGCGGGTGTAACGCAGTAGTTCTTGTTTTCTTGATTCCGAGCGTCTTACAGATGTTCTGGAACAAACTGGATTCAAAATTTCGCCCTTGGTCCCAATGTAGCTCCAAAGGTACGCCAAATCGGCAAATCCATTCTTTCACCAAGGCGTCAGCAATCGTTGAGGCTTCCTGGTTTGGTAGAGCGTATGCCTCAACCCATTTGCTAAAGTAGTCCATCACGACCACGATGTACTTATTTCCTGCTTCGGATTCGGGAAACGGGCCGGCTACGTCAATAGCAATCCTTTCAAAGGGACTTCCCACGTTGTACTGGCGCATCAAAGCCTTCTGCTTTCTCTGCGGCCCATTACTTGCCGCACATACAACGCATTTTCTGCACCAGTCCCTCACGTCTTCCTTGCTATTGACCCAGTAAAATCTTTCCCTCACCTTTCCCAGCGTCTTTGTTACTCCGAGATGTCCTCCTGACACACCGGCATGGAGTTGATCTAGCAATTCCGCAATCCGACATTTGGGCACAACAATTTGCCTTCTTTCCTCTTTGCCGTCGTGGTCAATTATTTTCCGCCGCAGGAGTCCATCTTCCAGAATTAGGGAGTCCCATTGTGCCCAATACGACTTGATGTTAGGAGGATACTTGGCAACTTCTCCCCAGGTTGGCTTCTTCTCTTCTTTCATCCAGTTTAGGACTATCTGGATATCGGGATCTTCCTCTTGGTCTTTTATAAGATCTCTATTTTGCCAAGTATCGTCGACTATGGTAGTTCGTAACAAATCAGCATCTGTTTTCTCTGCCCGCTGGCAATGCTTGCAGTCCTGTGGACAGGGTCTTCTTGATAGGACATCTGCATTTCCATGGATTCTCCCTGCTCGGTGCTCGGTGTCGAAGTCAAACTCCTGTAGCCTCTCTATCCATCTTGCCACTTGTCCCTCTGGATTTTTAAACTGAAGGAGCCATTTTAAAGCTGCATGGTCTGTTCGTAGCTGGAACTTCCTTCCATAGAGGTACTTGTAAAAGTGCTCCATCGCTTTCACAACAGCTAGCAACTCTTGGCGGGCGACGCAGTAGTTACGCTCTGGCTTGGACAACGTTTTACTAAAATAGCCTATGACTTTTTCTTCTTGCCCATCCTGAATTTGGGACAGCACGGCTCCTATGCCCACATTGCTAGCGTCGGTGTCCAGTACAAATTTTCCTTCAGGTAGGGGATAGCTCAAGATAGGTGCGCTAATCAGAGCCCCTTTTAGGTGATCGAAAGCTTGTTGACATTCCTGGGACCATTGGAATTTTCGTTCTCCTTCGGTGAGCCTGCTTAATGGTTTTGCGATGTTGACAAATCCATTCACATAGCGTCGGTAGTATGTGCATAATCCCAAGAAGCTGCGCAGCTCATGTTTGTCATTGGGAACTGGCCAATCTTTGACAGTCTGGATCTTTGCCTTGTCAACCGCCACTCCTTGACTGGAAACAACGTGACCCAGGTACTGCACAGCTCTCTGAAATAGATGACATTTCTTTGGGCTCAACTTCAGTGCTGAACCTCGTAGCCTCAGGAACACTTCTTCTAGGTTTCGCAGGTGGTCTTCAAACGATTTTCCTACTACAATAATGTCGTCAAGATAGACCAGACATGTCTTCCAGGACAGTCCTCTTAAAATCGTTTCCATCAGTCGTTCGAAAGTAGCAGGAGCATTGCACAGTCCAAATGGCATCACGTTAAATTGCCATAATCCAGCACCCACCGTGAAAGCTGTCTTTTCTCTATCTTCGGGGGCCAATTCAACTTGCCAGTACCCGCTCTTCAAATCCAGCGTGGAAAAGATCTTCGACCCGGCCAGGGTGTCCAAAGTATCATCGATGCGAGGAAGAGGATAGCTGTCCTTTTTGGTCACATTATTAAGCAGCCGGTAGTCAACGCAGAATCTGGTCGAGCCGTCTTTCTTCTTTACCAGTACCACCGGTGAAGACCATGGACTGCTGGATGGTTCTATGATTCCTTCCTCGACCATACTCTCAACAATTTTGTCAGCCTCCTCTCTCTTAGCCAGCGGTAGTCTTCTAGCTGTCTGCCGAATGGGACGAGCATTTTCCGTATTAATTTTATGCTGGATTATATTGGTCCTCCCCTTCTTCCCAGTATCAAAAACATCTTGATACTTATGGACCAGATGTCTCAGCCTCCTTCTTTGGTCTGGTCTTAGACCGGTGCCTGACGATGATACCAGCACTTCTAATTCTTCCGGAATGGCTTCCCGGCTGGTTTCCACGGCCGCAACCTGTCGCAGTATCGCTGAAACTCCAGAGCAGTGTCCTAACTCCGTGCCCTCCTTTAATAACACAGGATAATGATTGACGTTCATTATCCTCACAGGAATACTCCTGGCAGCCCGCACAAGGGCCTTTCCGACCGCTATTCCTCGGCCAACAGCCTCGTCATGCATTACGGGTTCGAACATGACTATCTCACCATCTGTGGTCTTGCCATCAATGCAGCCGTCCAAAACTATCTCGCTCCGTTCTGGTATCAGTGTCTCCTCCGGCAGTAGGACCTGAACGCTTAAATTCTTTTGTCGGTGTAGAACAACTTCCTCGTCATCTACCCGCAGAACTCCCTGCCTAAAGCTTAACTCGAAGCCCTTGGTGTCCATTATGTCCGTCCCGATGATCACCTCATCCTCAATCTCAGCCACTATCACAGGATGGTTAAACGTGGCTTTCCCGATGGTAAACATGACGTTTGTTTCACCATGCACTTTTGCTTGATCTCCCGTTGCTGTTCGTAGACGCCATTTTGATTGCCGAACCTTAGCTGCAGGTTTTATTATGTCGGGCCTTATGATTGTCTTCGTTGCACCTGTATCCAGCAGCACAGTGCGGAGAGTTCTATCCACACACGCGTCGACGAAAACACTGTTGGCATGGTGTTGCAGTGACGAGACCTGAGCGGTATTTGCTGGGGCTTGCTGAATACAGGTCGACGTTCGCCCCCTCGCATCGACCTTTTTTAGTTTTCCGGATTGGCGGAAGTGGGACTGACGCCTTCTGGACAGCGTCTTCTTATGTGGCCTGCCTTGCCACATTTCCAGCACTCCAACTTCCGGTCCTGGCGGCTACGTTCTCTATTGATCTCCCTGACGATCCGTTTGACTGACTCTTCGAAGTCGTCCTCTCCTGGAATCACTTGTGGGACACGAGCTTGACTTGTGTTCTTGGCAGCTTCGAACTCAAGGGCCCGTGTTAGTGCATCAACTAGCTTAGGTGGATGTGCTAGTAGTAAGGCTTGCTTCATTTCACCATCACGGAGTCCGTCCAAGAATGCTTGAACCGCCAAACGTTCCATGATCTTTTCCTGGGCATCTGGATATGCCAGTCGAACCAGACGTGCAATATCTGCCTCAAATTCCTGTAAGGGCTCCCCTGACTTCTGGCACCGATTTTTCAGCTGAGTGTGGTAGACATGTTCCAGGTGTGACTGGCCATAACGTGTCTCCAAGTGTCTCACCAGGTGGTCGTTGACTTCTTGCTCTTCCGGGGACATTCTTTGCAAGATAGCAGCAGCATCTCCTCTCAAGGCCAACGTAAGGGCGGTCGCCTTCTCCCTGGCTGACCAACCGTTCGCTTTTGCAGCCGCTTCAAACTGACGCTGATAAACATTCCACGACGTTGACCCATCAAATTGCGGTGGTTTGAGGCGCATCAGCCCAACGGATTCCTGATTGCCACTAACTTTCCTCTTGTTGTCCATCGCTGAAGGTTGATAGGGCAACTCCTTGAAGGTGTTGACGTCCAACGTTGTGATTTTGTTCTGAACTTCCTGGATCTTGCCTTCCAAAATCAAAAGAATTCGCTCTTCCAGTGTAGAAGATTTTGTTAAAATTTCTTCGTGTAATTCCGTTTTTAAGTTTGCCATCTTTTGTTCCAACTTGGCAGAATTCTCTCCTAGCTTTTCCCCAAGCTCGCAAACTTTAGCCTCTAGGTCGGCGGAATTTTCTAGCAATTTAGCCTCTAGGTTGGCGGAATTTTCTAGCAATTTAGCCTCCAGGTCGGCGGAGTTTTCTAGCAATTTAGTCTCCAGGTCGGCGGAATTTTCTAGCACTTTAGCGAGGTCGGCGGAATTTTCTAGCAATTTAGTCTCCAACTTAGCCTCCAAACATTGCAGCATTTGGCTGATATCACTTGCACTAGCAAAAACAAAGTTGTCCGGGTCATTGCCTTCTTCAATTAATGCTTTACGAAGCCGCTCCTGCAAGTCCGCTTTCTTCCCCGTCGTATCACAGTCCCTTTCCTCCAGCTCCTTTTTTAGCTCACTAACTTTTAAGTCCGCTAGTTTCGCCATTTTCACGCACGTTAAAAGTCTGATTTAATTCACTTTAATTTTATTTTCACTAATGTCCAATTCACACCCGACACCTGACACCAATGTAGCGTTTTTCGTTCGTTAAGGTGTGAATTAAAACACTCGGTATATTAAAATAGTCAACTAATTTATTTAACACTATTACAGTCTTATTAACTAATTATTAAAACACGAACACTAAAAACTAACTGTCACTTAAAGCTATTAGAAATTTATCTTCACTGTATTTATTTCGAACTATTTATGTCGATCAATAATCGCGCCCGCGCTCCGGATGCACTCTGAATAATACTGCCGGTAGCGAGCGACGGCTCGCTTATATACCAGTATCGATCCGTGCGGACCCTTCGCGAATCTTCCACACTGGCACCGAACAGTCGTTACTCGCGCTCGCCGTCCGGATAGATCTCTCTGGAATGGGCCGCCTCGAGAATAACCTCTGAACTTCTGGCGCCTTCGCGGCTGTTAAGATCGTCACAATATTTTTGTTTTAGAGCAGCAAGCTGCAAGGAGCGCTCTACAACAGCCCTTGGTATTTGTGTCACAAAAGATTCAAATCCCTGTTTAAGTTCATGCAGTTACGAACAAGCGAAGAATGCAAAATATCAGTGGGTAAATTTGCTCCAATGGACTTGTCGATCTACATGTGGGTTAGTAGTAAATGTCATTACCGAATAAACGGACTTGCGTTTGTAAACTATTTCATGCGATTTATTTATTTTAGGTGATGAAATCATCATTTAGCTACGTCACATTACTTCATTCCTTCGAAAAATAAAATTTAAGCATCTGAAATCTACACGAATGTAGCACTTATTAAGAGCCAGATCAACCACAAATCCAAATTAATGGTCAACGGTATGGTAATATGTTTTTTAAATTGCATACTATACATCTTCTTACACATTTGGAAGCCTTTTATAGTTGCCTACATACCACCAAACTTTTACTGAAATCGGTTGAGTGACGGCAGCGCAGAAAAATAAAAACAAAAAAATTGATTTTGCATCGTTGGCTTTAAAAGTCTATAAAAACCACGAATTTCACCTCGTTAATAAAATTTTGCGACGTGCTTATTAAGGTAGATCTAGTAGTCTTGTTAACGAAGTGTCATTGATCCAAATTATACAGATGACCAAAATCTAGTGTCAAACTTGTCAAACGTCAAAGCGTGTTATTGTTCTTATTTTAAATTAGAACCCCCCAGGCGGCACACTGACGTCATAAGGCCGTCAGTTATTGGTCATCGGCGACCAGCTGCGACGTCCAGAAATGACGTATATAATACGTCAATATGACCGGTTAATGTCACAGCCCAGAGACGTCAACTCACGACCAATGTAGTACGTTCCTCGAGACGTCAAATTGACCAAACTGGTACATGTTCGAGACGTAGAATTGACGTACCACTAACGTATAACTTTTAAATAAAATGACGTATATATTAAGCAATATGTTTATTAGAAATAAAAATTTATAAAAACTTAACAGATTGCTAAACCTAATATTTGGTATACAAATAGTAGCTACATAATACAATATATAAAAATACAGCGTGGTAACTTATGTGGCATAATATGAAACTACATACTTGACATAGGTAATTTCCGAAACTGCCGTCTTCGGGTTGATGTGCGCCAGATTTGAGCAGATCTGCAAACTTTTCTTGCTTTTGGGGCCAACACACCTCCTTCTTCAATGGTGTAAGCAAAGCTGCACGAACAAGAGAAAGAGCTGCATTATTCCCAAACTTAACACCAACATAAGCCATTGTTTGTATTAGATTATATTAACTAACATAAGAAAAGTATACGTATTATAGAAAAGTCAAAGTAATAATTAACATTTTCACTTACGCTCATACCACCATATGATCTGTGCTCATACCAGCTCATACACAACGTACACAGCCACAACTAACTTGTAAACGCATTAACAGCGGCGACCACTGTTGCCACTTTGAGTGACTTGTACAAAAATGTATTACTTAGTTATAAACCAAAATTAGGACATTATTATTTGGCGATTGGTGACACAAATAGGGAAATGACACCCATGTTTGTCACCAATCGACAAATCATGTATTATGTCCAAATTTTGTTTCATAACTATTTCATTTCGCGAGAAGCGTGCGAGCGTCTGACAACCGTGTTTAACGCATGTCAAACCGAACAATCGTTCGAACGAGTTCGAACACCCTCAACACAGCTTGATCGGTACCGAGTGACGGAGGCGAGTTAATTTATAAATATATACGTATTTTATTGTCTTGTATGCGCGATGCATTCTGTTTATTTAATAATTTATTTGAAATTTTATAATTTTATTTATATCTAACGAGATAAATATATACAAATTCATATACAATTATACCTATATTTTTGTATGTGAAAATCTACAATCTGTATATTCGGCTATAGTGAACGGTTTGTATTAAAAAAGCTCTTTTTTTAAAAGTTTTTCGCCAAAAACTTATTTTTCACCGTTTCCAACGGCAATTTTAGGTAATAAAATCGTACGTGGCGTTGAAGAACAATTTATTTCATTAAATATATCGCAGGGAGGTATTTCAGATTTGAGTGTATTTAATTAAGTAGGTAGTTGTTAAATTGCCAAATTTACTGCAAAATTTACCTATAGTGGTAAGGGCGGAAATGTGGCTGCAGCATGATGCAGCACCAGCTTACCTACTCGTTACATGCAGTGGCGTAGCTACCATGGGTTGCACCCGGTGCGAATATCGTTGTGTCACCCTGTGCATATTTGGCGAATGCAACGAAAATGCTTTATTGGCAAGTAAAGCAAGTTGACAGATTCCACTGACAGATACCTTAATAACTTCTAAATAAAATGATTTATTTTATTTAAAAAAAGATGAAATTATGCGAGAAAACATTACTTTAGGTAAATAGCACTAGTGTGTCCTAGTACTTTTTTGGGCAGACCGATGCGTAGAATTAAAAAAAAGACAAGGTGATCCATTTTTATAAAATCAACTCTCTTATGAAAAACTGTTTGCTGCAGATTATGACCAACCTGTACACAATTTAGATATAGTAGGTAATCACGACAATAGAACGCTTCTTAGTTAATCATACTCTAAGCGTGCGCGATAAATTTAAAAACAGGTATTGAGTTATATAGTTTTTCTTAAGACTATTGGTTTTCCATAAAGATGCCAATAAATCAAAAAGTACAAAGTTTAGTGTAGGTATGGTTCATTGTCGTAAAATTTAGCGAGGAATTCAAAACTGTGCTGACATATAGGTTTTTCTATTTAAAAAAACAAGTTTGGGTTGGTACTACTTTATGGAACACCCAACAATAATTTTAAAATGTGCGCCTCGGCGTTCTGTATATAAGAGTGAAATCAGTTTTAAAATATCTTTATTAACAGAGGTACAATCTTCCGAGATCGCGCTGTTGAGACACCTGTAGCTGTATGATAGTGTATCTCTTCTCTTCTTAAAATCTCTTCTTTCTCGCTTTAACAGCCGCAAACTCAGAAATCACATTTTTAAAATTTATATTTTGTGTTGCCTGGTGTTCTATTGTTAATATGCCAAGATTGTTAAGTTTAGTTTGGGTCATTGTTGCCTGTTTCCTGATACCTCAGTGTAGGCCAAAAATAAAATGTTTGGTCGCATAACCTCGAACAATGAAGCTACATCTTAAATTGACATCGATCTAGTTCGGAGTTCAATACTGAATTGGTCAAAAAATTCCAACATATCCTTTCCAAGTTCAGCTCTGTGTGTAAAACCTGCATCGGTGGCCAACTCATCGGCCATTCGGTTTTTACCACAATTTCGTCTTTCTATTGGAATGTCGTAGTTCTGCGATTTTTTTCACAGCAAGATCTATTGCCTCTTACACTCCATTTTTCGTCAACATATAGATAGTGTCTCTATTTTTATGGCTAACTGATCAACACTCAAGTCTTTACTTTGCAATGCAATCTAAGACCCAATTTATTTCCCTTAGTACATGATTCCGAAAGAAAAGATAGCAAAGAAATATGAAATCACACACAACAGGTTAATGTTCTGTGCCGCACCTCTGTGCGTAAATTTTATTGTTGATTACACAATTTATAAATTGCAGCCACAATCCCATCAACATATTCAGCAAATACTTTGACTCAAGCATTTTGATCACTTTAACGCGTTGTTAAGAATCTTTTAACAGATGCTTTGCTGTGATTAAGAAGTACTATCAAGCGGCTAGTATAGAAGCAGAAAAAAAATCTCTATTGTTCCGAAAAATGTTACAGAAGATATATATTGTGCAAATGAGTGTTGGCCACATAAATTAATTGAATGCTGTATACATTCAACAAAAATTGCTTTGTAGTAAACGAAACAAATTAAAAATAAATCATAATCATATACGTAAACATCAGTACTGCCATCTATAAAAATTCGCAAAATGTAGTGATTGAATTAACTGCCACTTGTGAACATTTTAATCTGCAGTAATTATTTATTTCATAGCTTACAGGAATTTATAAATTATCACAATTGATAAATTAAATCATTTGCTATGATTAATTATTATGTTAGTTGAAAAACAATGTGCTGGTTTGTGTAAGTTTTTCTTTAAATCTTTCCAAATCGGTAAATTGGAAGAGGAGGACCAGTTGCTTGGCCTCCTCGATCACCGGACTTAACGAAACTGGATTGCTTACTGAGGGGCTACGTTAAGGACATGGTTTATACTGAACCTCCAACAACACCAGAAAACATGCAAGAAAGAGTCCGGGCGCATTTCAAACTACATATTACGCCCGCGCCCGAGCAGTGGCGTTGTCATTTCATACTGGTCTTCGTTTGTGCCTCGAAGAGCACGTAAGGCATTTCGAACAACTACTTAATTAAGTACACTCACATCTAAAATACTTCTTTGCGTTATATTTTATGAAATAAAAAATTTTTCAACGCCACGTGCGATACTTATTACCCAAAATTATCGTTGGAACCGTTGAAAAATGAGTTTTTAGCGAATAACTTTTAAAATATTGGGAACTGTGATGATGTTGTATATAGAAACAATGTTTATTTTTTAATTCTGCATCGTTTCATATCAAAAAAGTATGGGCTCCAATTTCAAATAAGAAAAAAACACGCTTTGAAGTTTGACAAGTTTGACACTAGATTTTGGTCACCTTGTATAATTTGGGTCAATGACACTTGGTTAACGAGACTACTAGATCTAACTTAATAAGCACGTCGTAAAATTTTATTAACGAGGTGCAATTTGTGGCTTTTATCGAATTTTAAAGCCAAGGATGCAAAATAATTTTTTTTTGTTTTTATTTTTTTCCGCTGCGGTCACTCAACCGATTTCAATAAAATTTTGGTGATATGTAGGCAATCATAAAAGGCTTCCAAATGTTTAAAAAAATAATAGCATGCGATTTAAAAAAATACATTATCACAGCGTTGCACATTTTTGGGACATCCTGTATAATCAATAATAATTTCGTGAAATGCACCTTCAAGTACAGGGTAAGCCTGCAAAATGTCAAACTCAGCTTAATTCGTAACGGAGCTACAGAAGACGGGAGCTGAGTTGCAGGACCCTGTATATTGACTTATAATTTGTAATATACTTAGATAAAAGGTTATTTTAGAATTAAAGAGCAACATTACATTAAAGTTCACATGAATTTTATTTCTATAGATAGATATTGCTTTGTGAATAATTGCGTACCTAATTTGCATAGACAAGTATCTATTTGTTGTATCAATTATTATAATTTTGTGTAGGTGGTGAAGGGGATAATAATGATAGGCAGCAGCAAATAGGTGTGATTCTATCAGGGTTGCAGAGTCGGTAAAAAAATTCTCGACTCCGACTCCAGATATTTTTCGTGATTCGACTCCTACTCCAGAAAAATTGCATAAAAAAGTATTTTCAAATAATCCTGTGTAATAAAAATCTTACATGCAAATAATCACGAATTTAACACAGTATAATACAACCGTGTAATATTAAATTTGCTATGAAAACCAAAACACTGCCACGAAGAAACAAATTTAATAAATTAAATTTCTATTCGTGTATTCTGATTGTATTAAACATATGGCTTGTGCACAATATATCAAATTACTCACAAACAAATGCAGAACCCATAAGAAGAGCACAAGTTTTATTTGTGTCCAGCGAATTTGTTGGCAAAAATATTTTAACTGACAATCTAAATGTAAATAAAAACGGCATATAAGATATCAAAAGGACCTATTTATTGGACCACAAATAGAAATATTATTTATAAAATGTAATTTTTTTGTTGATTCATAATATCTCTGAAATCATTAAGTATTAAACTGTTTTCTCATTAGAGAACATACAAATCGGCACGACCGATTTTATATCTCTAATAATAATCACAAAAGCACCCATAAGACGCAGTGTATAATACGAACTAAAATTCATTCTAATAAAAACAAAATTAAGTGCAATATACGTTTATAAAATTGTTGTGAGGGATACTACCTAATTCTCTTGCAAAGATGCCCTTAAATCATTTTTAATTATTTTCAAAGCTGAAAATAATTATAATTTTGGCTACAGGTAGAACTTTTGAATAACTTATACATTGAACTAGGTACGGCCCTACTTCTCAATCTCATTTTAACTCTCCTGTTCTAATTTCCTTTTTCAAATTTCTGTCAGATTACTGTTGTTAGTCGTCTTTACCTTCGTTTTAAAAGTGTGTTTAGTAATTTGATTATTTACATATGTATGTAGGTAGGTACTTTGTAAAAGACCTAATGGAATATTTGATTTGCATGTTTTTTTTACAGTAATTAAACCTGGACTCGGAGTCCGAGTCGGTACATTTTTTCCGACTCCGACTCCACTGAAATTGGTCTGTACTCCGACTCCGACTCCGACTCCACGACTCCGACACCGACTCCACAGCCCTGCATTCTACAAATCAATAAAGATACGTCAAATATCTAACTATTGCGCGAGAAAGAATGGCAATCAGCTCTTCAATTGATAGAAGATATACAAACTGTCTGATGTCAACAAGTTAAAAAAATTTACCTATTTCATCAATAAGGACAACACTGCAAGCAACAAGGTGCAAGCTTCTAATACACAAGGTTGTTCCTACGCAAGTGGTTAATACTAATAAGAAAATTGTGCCTCGACAACGATTCTTTTCTACTAAGAGAAGATGTCACAAAAAGAGAAGTACAGCAATAAGTAAACCAGTTATTGCAGATTACTTATTCCAATTATTTTAGTTTTACTATTTATTTTGTATTGTTTTTGAAATATGTCTAAATTTAACATAAATAAATATGTTTGCTATTGAATTGCCTTTTATTTCATGGAATAATAGCTTTTCATACTATAATGACGTTTACATTATAAACTAGGTACATAGTATTAGTCACGGTCAAACACGGTCTGCTCGCTTCGCGTCTCAAATTCGTTCATTTCTGCGCATGACGTCACTGCGAGAAGGATGTTGACACGGTCCCCTAGGCAACCAAATACATCTGTCAGTTTTTGACTTTTGCAGGTGATTTAGGTTAGCAAGTTGACAACCATGCCAACGCTTTAATTGTCAAAAAGGCTTGAACGTCACAACAACATATTAGCTACCATGGCAACGAACGCTACTTCTCTCAGTGACGTCAGCGGCCGATGCGCGAGAGCAGACCGTGTTGGACCGTGGTATTAGTCATGGTTAAGTAGGGAGGTATGCTATTTAGACTATTTAGAGGGACACGTTTTGACCTCTGTGAACTTGGCCCCTCCTTTTTTGAAATTTGGAATTCTGTTTCTACAGATCGTTTGCAAATCGTTTGCAATTGTTTGCACCCTTTTTATTTTCGCTTGCACCCTCACCGTTTCCGAGATAAAATTAAAACAAATTCGGAGGGGCCAGATTCACAGTAGCCCCTCCTTTTTCGAAATTTTAAATTCTATTTCTACAGATCGTTTGCAATTCGTTTGCAATTGTTTGCACCCTTTTTAATTTCGTTTGCACCCCCGCCGTTTTCGAGATAAAATTAAAACAAATTCGGAGGGGCCAGATTCACAGTAGCCCCTCCTTTTTCGAAATTTTAAATTCTATTTCTACAGATCGTTTGCAATTCGTTTGCAATTGTTTGCACCCTTTTTAGTTTCGTTTGCACCCCTACCGTTTTCGTGGTAAAATTAAAACAATTTTGTGAAGCGTGAACTTGGCCCCTCCTTTTTCAAAATTTCAATTTTTTTTTCTACAGATCTTTTGCAATTCGTTTGCAATTGTTTGCACCTTTTTTAGTTTCGTTTGCACCCCTACAGTTTTCGTGAAAAAATTAAAACAATTTTGTGAAGTGAGAATTTGGTCCTCTTTTTATAATATAATTCTTTTTGTTCACTGGTTTGCACTCTTTTTAGTTTTATTTCCACCCCTACTGTTTTTCAGATATATTTCAAATAAAGTTTGAAATAAAAAACCCCTTTTTACAAATTTCAAAATCATTTTCTATAGACTTATTACCATTGTATTGCATATGCTTGCACTCTCTTTGTTCTTGCACCATTACAGTTTTTGAAAAAAAAAATACAAGTAAATAAGTGTTAACCAGCCGACACTTATTAATTTAAACAAAAAATAACAAAATACAAATTACAATAAATTGAAGGGACAATAAATTAACCTGAATTGCACACCCATATACAAGCTATCCCATTTTCTCTCCAGCACAATGTTAGTTTTAGATAGTTATAATTTCATACTGCATAAAAAAGACACATGGAGTTACTGTTTTTCCAACTCCTTAAAAGTTACAGCCGTTTGAAACATTAACAAAACCGTGTTATAAATAGCTCTACTTTCTCAAGTAATCGAAAAACCAATAAGTCTATTAGAAACTTCTTACTCAGAATGACAATAACTTTCGAGAAAAAAATAAGTTTCAGTTTTATTTATAATAATAATAATAATAATAACAAAAACAAAAAAAAAGGGAGTACCCTAGGCTTCAGCGAAGCTCGGTACTACCAATTTGCCCTGATCCTCTTTATTACTTTTCAAAATTATTAGTGTAATTTTAGTATTTATATGTTGTATCTAAATGATATTATCTAGGTTTCCAATATTTAATGAGATGTATCAGAGATTTTCAATAAATAATAATAATAATCCACGCCTTAACATCCCCCCAACATCTTTCGCCACTACGGGGGCCTCGGCAGGCCCGTATTATCATTATTATGGCCCGCGTCTGTGGCACGTCTTAAGTTGGACTCGTTTTAAGGAATTTATTATTTATTAAAACCCTTCTCAACTAAATTGACACCCGATAAATTAACAGAATACTCGCTGTGGAAAGCAGTGAGGAAGTACAACAGGCCAGTGGCCCATGTCCCACCTATAAGACGAAGAAACTGCAGCTAGGCAAGAGACCTAAAACAGAAGGCTGAAATTTTGGCCCATCTAACAGAAATCTGCCCGTCCCACAAAATCAAATCAGAGCCAATATACCCTATGAAAAAGAAGGCATGCAGCTACTTACTCCAAAGGAAATTGCCAGAGAAATCAAGACAAACTTGAATCCAAAGAAGGCACCTGGATATGATCTTATCACAGGGCAAGGTCTATAAAGTAGTAAGGTTATCCAAAGACGGGATTTCTAAGTTTGAGGGGAAAGGGAGATTGTGACGTCACTAGAGTCGAGCGTATCTTCGAACAAAGTAAACGAGCGATGTATGCGACGTGATGCAAACTGCTAAGATAGCACCTCTGTGAACTTGGCCCCTCCTTTTTCGAAATTTGGAATTCTGTTTCTACAGATCGTTTGCAATTCGTTTGCAATTGTTTGCACCCTTTCTATTTTCGTTTGCACCCTCACCGTTTCCGAGATAAAATTAAAACAAATTCGGAGGGGCCAGATTCAGAGTAGCCCCTCCTTTTTCGAAATTTGAAATCTATTTCTACAGATCGTTTGCAATTCGTTTGTAATTGTTTGCACCCTTTTTAGTTTCGTTTGCACCCCCGCCGTTTTCGAGATAAAATTAAAACAAATTCGGAGGGGCCAGATTCACAGTAGCCCCTCCTTTTTCGAAATTTTAAATTCTATTTCTACAGATCGTTTGCACTTCGTTTGCAATTGTTTGCACCCTTTTTAGTTTCGTTTGCACCCCTACCGTTTTCCTGGTAAAATTAAAACAATTTTGTGAAGCGTGAACTTGGCCCCTCCTTTTTCAAAATTTCAATTTTTTTTTCTCTACAGATCGTTTGCAATTGTTTGCACCCTTTTTAGTTTCGTTTGCACCCCTACCGTTTTCGTGGTAAAATTAAAACAATTTTGAGAAGCGTGAACTTGGCCCCTCCTTTTTCAAAATTTCATTTTTTTTTCTACAGATCGTTTGCAAATCGTTTGCTATTATTTGCACCCTTTTTATTTTCGTTTGCACCCTCACCGTTTCCGAGATAAAATTAAAACAAATTCGGAGGGGCCAGATTCACAGTAGCCCCTCCTTTTTCGAAATTTTAAATTCTATTTCTACAGATCGTTTGCAATTCGTTTGCAATTGTTTGCACCCTTTTTAATTTCGTTTGCACCTCCGCCGTTTTCGAGATAAAATTAAAACAAATTCGGAGGGGCCAGATTCACAGTAGCCCCTCCTTTTTCGAAATTTTAAATTCTATTTCTACAGATCGTTTGCAATTCGTTTGCAATTGTTTGCACCCTTTTTAGTTTCGTTTGCACCCCTACCGTTTTCGTGGTAAAATTAAAACAATTTTGTGAAGCGTGAACTTGGCCCCTCCTTTTTCAAAATTTCAATTTTTTTTTCTACAGATCGTTTGCAATTCGTTTGCAATTGTTTGCACCCTTTTTAGTTTCGTTTGCACCCCTACCGTTTTCGTGGTAAAATTAAAACAATTTTGTGAAGCGTGTACTTGGCCCCTCCTTTTTCAAAATGTCAATTTTTTTTCTTAATATCGTTTGCAATTCGTTTGCAATTATTTGCACCCTTTTTAGTTTCGTTCGCACCCCTACCGTTATCGCAGTAAAATTAAAACAATTTTGTGAAGCGAGACACCAACCCCTCTTTTTCAAATTTTAATTTTTTTCTGCAGATCGTTTGCCTCTTTTTGCAATTTTCTATAACTTTATTACCATTGTATTGCATTAGTTTGGCTCTCTTTGGTTTTGCACTCTTACAGTTTTGGAAAATAACATAAATAAAAATTAATATGTGTGAACCAGCTGACACTTATTAATTTAAACACAACTTTATTTACAAGTATCATTAATGGAGCAACACAGTTTGGATAGCAATACACTAAACTTATAAGAAAAATGACAAAATACAAATTACAATAAATTGAAGGGACAATAAATTAACCTGGGCATTAATCTAGAATTTGGGACTGAACTGCTATAAATTTAATACATATTCTAATGTTTCAAGTCTGTATGTATTTAAAAAAAATAAATGCTCATACACATATACAGCGAGGCATCCCAATTTGTCTTCCTCAAAAATTTTCTTTTAGATACTTATGTCATACTGAACAAAAAAGTCAATGGAGTTTTTGAATTTGTTTTTCACCTCCCTTGAAGCCGCTTGAAGTAGTAACACAATAAAGATATTTTTAAATAAAATACGTATAAACCCAAAAAAGAACATCATCAAAAAAATTTTAAATAAAAAAAGATTTTGAACACAAATGATGAAATAAATAAATATGTTTTCTTTGTTTTAGCTTAGCCTTTCTTCTAATGCTTTCTCGATGATATCCGTTATTCTATGAGCTTGATCTATAGTGGAATGCTTTTCTCTAAAACCAAATTGTTGATTAGGAATTAGTTCCTTTCTCTCAATGATAGGTTTCATGCTCTTTAGAAGCAGCTTTTCAAAGGGCTTCGATATCATTGGTAACAATGATGTTAAGCAATATGGTTTGGCCTCATTCGTTTTCGGTTTGCCTAGTTGGTTTTGCCTATAGTATCATGATAACTTCTTTTAGATACGCCAGCTTAACAATACCTTTTTTAGATTATTGTTCCCTGTGATAAGATCATGTCCAGGTGCTTCTTTGGATTCAAGTTTGTCTTGATTTCTCTGGCAATTTCCTTTGGAGTAAGTAGCTGCATGCCTTCTTTTTCATAAGGTATATTGGCTCTGATTTGATTTTGTGGGACGGGCAGATTTCTGTTAGATGTGCCAAAATTTCAGCCTTCTGTTTTAGGTCTCTTGCCTAGCTGCAGTTTCTTCGTCTTATAGGTGGGACAAGGCCCACTGGCCTCTTGTACTTCCTCACTGCTTTCCACAGCAAGTATTCTGTTAATTTATCGGGTATCAATAGTTGAGAAGGGTTTCAATAAATAATAAATTCCTTAAAAGGAGTTCAACGTGCCACAGACGCGGGCCATAATAATGATACTTCGGGCCTGCCGATGCCCCCGTAGTGGCGAAAGCTGTTGGGGGATGTTAACGGTCGGTGCGAAACGAAAAAATCGCGTTTTTACGAAGTTGGTAGTATCATAGTAGTATACTACCAACCGACCTATCCACGGTGACCTTGAAACGATTATCACCACTTTTTACCGTTCATTGTAATTGTTTATTTCCAAATCTTTTGCATTCACGTAATGAAACAAAAACGAACAAAGATCACAAAAGATAGAACCTTTCTAAACTGTAAATACAGAACCAATTTGTAGTGACAATTTGCACGACGAGATGGCGCCACGTGTCAATAAGCACGATTACAGTACATTATTATTGTGATTAATGTACAAGACGCGTTAATTACAATTTATTTTAGTATGGTTGTATATACCATTCGGTTTAGGAGAGCATGGGTGTTAAACTCTCTATTTTATCTCCTTTGTATCTATTTTATGCGGTTATTTGATACTTAAAAATCACCAATATATAGAGATAATTGCAATGAGATATTCATTAACTATCTTGCAAATTAAGATATCAATTTAATTGTGTCTTACGAACGCCTTGTACATTTTTATTTTACATGGTTTCTGTGTGGTCAGCTTAATTGGTTGCCGACCCTTGGACGTGGATTATTATTATTATTATTATTATAAATAAAAATAAAACTTATTTTTATCTCGAAAGTAATTGTCATTCTGAGTAAGAGGTTTCTAATAGACTTATTGGTTTTTCGCTTCCTTGAGAAAGTAGAGCTATTTATAACACGGTCTTGTTAATATTTCAAACGGCTGTAACTTTTTAAGCAGTTGGAAAAACAAGTCCATGTGCCTTTTTTAAGCAGTATGAAATTATAACTATCTAAAACAAACATTGTGCTCGAGAGAAAATGGGATAGCCTGTACATGGGTGTGCAATTCAGGTTATTTATTGTCCCTTCAATTTATTGTAATTTGTATTTTGTTATTTTTTGTTTAAACTAATAAGTGTCGGCTGGTTCACACTTATTTACTAGTATTTTTTTTTCAAAAACGGTAATGGCGCAAGAACAAAGAGAGTGCAAGCATATGCAATACAATGGTAATAAATCTATAGAAAATGATTTTGAAATTTGTAAAAATGGGTAAGTTTTTATTTCAAACCTTATTTGAAATATATCTGAAAACCGTAGGGGTGGAAACAAAATAAAAAGAGTGCAAACAAGTGAAGAAAAAAATATATATTTTAAAAAGACGACCAAATTCTCACTTCACAAAATTGTTTTAATTTTTTCACGAAAACTGTAGGGGTGCAAACGAAACTAAAAAGGGTGCAAACAATTGCAAACGAATTGCAAACGATCTGTAAAAAAAATTGAAATTTTGAAAAAGGAGGGGCCAAGTTCACGCTTCACAAAATTGTTTTAATTTTACCGCGAAAACGGTAGGGGTGCAAACGAAACTAAAAAGGGTGCAAACAATTGCAAACGAATTGCAAACGATCTGTAGAAAAAAAATTGAAATTTTGAAAAAGGAGGGGCCAAGTTCACGCTATACAAAATTGTTTTAATTTTACCACGAAAACGGTAGGGTGCAAACGAAACTAAAAAGGGTGCAAACAATTGCAATCGAATTGCAAACGATCTGTAGAAATAGAATTTCCAATTTCGAAAAAGGAGGGGCTACTGTGAATCTGGCCCCTCCGAATTTGTTTTAATTTTATCTCGAAAACGGCGGGGGTGCAAACGAAATTAAAAAGGGTGCAAACAATTGCAAACGAATTGCAAACGATCTGTAGAAATAGAATTTCAAATTTCGAAAAAGGAGGGCTACTGTGAATCTGGCCCCTCCGAATTTGTTTTAATTTTATCTCGGAAACGGTGAGGGTACAAACGAAAATAAAAAGGGTGCAAACAATTGCAAACGAATTGCAAACGATCTGTAGAAAGAGAATTCCAAATTTCGAAAAAGGAGGGGCCAAGTTCACAGAGGTTATACCTTGTGATAATTATACCATGGTATTAGTAATGTTAATAACTATTAAATCACGTATCTGCCGACATATAAGTTTGGAAATAACAGTATATAAATAAATAATAAACGCTCGCCTACGGCTCGCGTGTAAACTTCATGCTCGCGATTTATATCCTTAATTATGTGTGCTCGTCAAATAATATACTAATTATTCATACATAAAATATACGTACATATTTCAAACATGGTGCTTTTAAATTCGCGCCGCGCAGTTAGATCAGAGCGCTGCCAGCACCGAGATTCGCGCGCCTCGATGTTCACAAATCACAATTGCATTCAGAATACATATTCAGATTCAATTGCATTGTGATTTTTGGTGATTTGTGATGGCATTGTGTCACTAACGTCTTGTCAAGACCATGTCAAGACAAGCATCGTTTGTTCTTTGTTCGTTAATTGTCGACGTATATGAAATCAACATCTAGAAACTAGTACCTACTGTGAGTACAGAGACATACCATTAAATATTATAGACAGGGTAGTATCGAGAACAAAAACTATGCAAAAACTACGCCTTGCAGCGGGACCAAAAGAAAACCGGAAGACGCGTGCAGTTTCCACACATAACCAAAGTACTCGAACCCCATGGCCCAACACTAAATTAAGTGGATGAAGATAACCAAAGTAATCTCGAAAATCGAACGGATTGTACGCAGATATAAGTAAGTTCTAACCCTAATTGCACCCGCATCGAATTTTAAAGTCTAACTTTGTTCTTTTTTATTAGCTATCGTTGAAAATGAATCGTGCGAGTCTTGTGGAAGAGGCTCCGAACAGTCCGAACACAGAGTTTCTTGTCAAATCATCAACAGCAGATGTAAGTATATCCAAACTTTGTTGTAATTTGCTTTCAACCATGAGTCGTTATTACAAAAATTATCCTTAGTCAGCGCTATTACAGTTGCTATCTGCTCGATTGAGCGTTCAGTGTTTATGTCATGTCAGCGCTATTACAGTTGCTATCTGCTAGATTGAGTGTTCAGTGTTAACGTCACAAGCTTTTTATTTATAATACCATGCATAAGATGACCAGCCAAGCAGGGGCAAAAGCGTTAATCCATTAATCGTTTAACGAATTAAGTTTTAACTTTCAAAACTATTAACGGAGAATTTACTTCCGATACATACATCATCCATTGATTCAAGTCCGTTTAATCAAAATTATGCTGTACAGAGATTGGCCACTATCAGCAAGGCTAGCACTTTTTGTGTGCAAGTTTGGTCTTGGTGTTCTTTATATCTGTTACTAGGGATGGCAAAAATTACGGATACGTCAATGTTTTATATCATATGATACATCGATATATACGATCTATCGTATAAATAAAAATCGACGTTTAAAAACACCGATGTTTTTATCCGATGCTCATAATCAACTTACAATATTGGTGTAGAATTCTTAATTATCCGCTATTGTACTTTTATTGACTCTTGAGAGTTTTAGTAACTCTTGAGAGTTACTATCACCTTAAGTGAAAAATACTATAAATTATTAATAAATTAATAATCACTCATAGTCACTAACAAGTTATTGCTACAGTTTTCTATATTTTCACAATAATAGTAGTGGTAATGCCAATGGTTGTGTTAACACCAGGGCTGCGGAGTCGTGGAGTCGGAGTTCAGGCAAATTTCAGAGGAGTCGGAAAAAATGTACCGACTCCGAGTACAGGTTTAATTATTGTAGAAAAAGAAAAAACCTGATGTGGCCAGGCACATGACTTTATCATACTATATATATAGGCTTACCATACATCCCGGTTTGACCGGGACATCGGTCCCGGCGTCCCGGCCGGTTTGGTATTATGTTCCGGCTAAAATTCTTTACTTGAATTTATATCAGTAACAAATCATTCAGATCAAAAGATTGATTGATTATTGTCAAACTAGTGAATCATGTATTATTTTTGATCAGTAGAACACATCTAGCTTTGAAACTTGCAAATGGTAGAATTTTGGAAATCTAAAAACTCGCTTTTACTACATTTTGATACTTATTGAGAGATAAACAAAACAATGATGATTTAGGGGTAACAACTCCGTTGCTAACAGGCAACAGAACGACTAGCCGATTAGAATTGTAACAATATTAAGTAGTGACAGCCAAAGAAACACAAAGTTGATTGCTGAAAATTTTTTATAACGTTCTAAAAATTACCTACTGAATGACGATATTCCATACTTCAAAATGTAGACTACCTATCTCAATTAGTTAATCACTATTTCCCATTCTGTTGCAAACAACCTTTAAATCACAATAATCTGCATATACTTTCTATGCAAGCTTTCAGATATACTACGAAAAACGCTACAGAAAAATTGTTATAACTTTTACAAAAATTAAATGTATAGGATATGGAAAAAAAATTGTTACATATGATTGCTTCATATGACAAATTCGTAGGTAATTAATCGTTGTATTTACTCATTTATGCTGAGAAATTTTCTTTGTGGCATACAACCCCTAAATCACAGTAATTTTGTCTACTACTTATTTGAGTATTGCGGTACAAATTACATATCTTTACAACAGTAAAATGTTTATAACTTTTACAAAAACTTAGGTTTTTCTTAGGCCAAATTGTAGGTAATTGATTGGGATTATACTTTAAATGATTACATTAAAAGCCTCCATATTACGATATTATGTATGTACTTATGTTGTGTGGCTTCAACTGAACATTACTTTGTTCTTTTCTAAATGTTGTTCTATAATTTTCTGTCATGCCTTAAATTAAAGATCTTTAATGGGGGTTAAATCCTTTGGTAGTCGAGTACGGAACATTTTGTAAATACATGCTATGATTGTTACCATACACAATCTAATAATCTAACAAATGTGAATATTTATAAAAAACAAACGTCAATTTTGTAGGTGTAAAGCTTCCAGTGCTTTAAATTTGCAACGTTTTCAAAATATAATTATTAAAATATGAGTATTTCCAATAGCTTGCGAGATGAGGCACCATTTCTGTCTTATTTAACACCAATAGTAACAGCAATATTGTTCTGCAAAATAAAATTTGTGAAATGCGCATTTGTTTTTTTTTATTTGGTTAGAGAAGAGAGAGTTTCAGTGAATAATTACACTTATTCCAGTTTTTCTTTTGCCACAAAATGTTATATCGTTATTTCAAAGCGCGTTTTGTTTGTAGATGGCGAACCTGGATCGTCTCCATCACGCCTTAGATTTGCGTTACGCAGACTTCTTCGTTTGGAATATATGAAAACAAATTGAAACGATATCTCACATCTCTTGTGACAAAATCAGTGTCACGTTTTAACTGCGCACAGTAATTTTTGCTGAAATATATGCATTATTTGGTATTCAAATTTACTTTTGTGGGAACGTTCCAATTGTTGATAATTTTAGTATATCTGATGTTCAGATCGATATCAAAGACGAAATACATAAGAAAACACTTGAGAAGTAGAAAAAAAGGACACAAAAAAATTAAAGACTAAAAAGCCACCACAGGGCGCGGTTGGGGGGGGGGGGGTTTACTTATCTTCAAAAGTAGGTAATTTTTGTCCCGGTTTGAAATTTCATAATTATGGTAAGCCTATATATATATATATATATAAAATTAATAGTTTAGCTGCATGAGATTCTATTTAATCGAGATCGGCTATGTCTGCATTAAAATAATACTAGTAGAACTATCCAGCTATGTCGATTAATGCTGTGTTCGGATATCATACTGCGTATGATAAAGTAAAAAATGTAGAATGTGGACGTTGCCTCCGTAGACAGTATACAAATAAAACTAAACATTCTATTAGGTCTTTGACAAAGTACCTACCTACATACATATGTAAATAATCAAATTACAAAACACACTTTTCAAACGAAAATGAAGACGAATAACAAAAAGTAATCCGGCAGATATGTGAAAACAGAAATTTGAACAAGCAATTTTAAATGAGATTGAGAAGTTCAAGGTAGTAATAATCATTTATCCAGATTACCTGTTGCAGTCATAATTGTGATTATTTTCAGCATTAAAAATAAATTTTTTTACTTGTTTATTTTTAAACTTGTTTATTTATTAAAAATTATATAAGGACATCCATGTATACCGATACGCCATTCTATAGGAAATTTAATTTCCTATCAATCAGTATTAGGGTTCCCTTTATCTATCTTTAATAGTTTTTGAGATATTGTCACTTTTTCTTTAAATCCATTTTGAATACTCCCATTTAATAATGGGGGACAAAATCAGAAACAAAATTTACAACAAAAATTTAAATAGTGATAGATATTTAAAAATTTTGCGTGAATGCGTGAAGTATTTTTACGTAACTTTTCCCCTCAATATTTCACGCGACTGCTTTTGTCAAATGGACGATGCACCGGTTCATTCTTCGCATGAGGTATCCATGTTTGACGATAGGTGGTTCGGAAATAAAAGACCGTGGCGGTGGCCAGCTGACTCACCAGATTTCACACAATTAGACTTTTATTTCTGGGGTCATGTAAAAATTCGGGTCTATTCCACACCAGTTAATACTCAAGAAGAATTGACTAACCGAGTTAGAGCTGCCATTAATGGACTTCAGCGACAAGAAATCCGAAGAAAGATGACGACAGAAGTACAAGGAAGAGCTTTAAAATGTTTGGAGCAGAATGGGCAACATTTCGAACAACATAATTAAGTTTTAAATTAAGTTAGATATCCCAAATATACTTTTTTAGTTTTAACAAACCTTTTCAATATTTTCCTGTTTTCTTGCTGTTCCAAAATTATTACATTTCTATAAATGAAGAATAAATCGTTTTGTATTTACTTTGCATTCTTTTATACTGACAATATTTCAAAAACTATTAAATATAGATATTGGGAATCCTAATATTGATTGATAGGGAATAAGATTTCCTATCGAGTGGCGCATCGGTATATAGGTGGTTCCCTTTGAAAAAATGAGTTTTTGTGTTTGAAAGTTCAATTATTGTGTTGTAAATTTTGAACACCGCCTGTATAAGATATCACGATGAACTAAACATCGTCTTATTTGGTTGTTTCTAGTTTTGGACCACCAATCATAAAACTTCTAGTTTCAATAATAACCGAGATGGTCAATTTTAAACGTAACCGCGATAATCACCAAAAAATTAGTAAAATCAAAAAACTCAAAATATTTAGGTATAGGGAAACATGATAAAAAATGATGGTTCCCTTTGAAAAAATGAGTTTTTGTGTTTGAAAGTTCAATTATTGTGTTGTAAATTTTGAACACCGCCTGTATAAGATATCACGATGAACTAAACATCGTCTTATTTGGTTGTTTCTAGTTTTGGACCACCAATCATAAAACTTCTAGTTTCAATAATAACCGAGATGGTCAATTTTAAACGTAACCGCGATAATCACCAAAAAATTAGTAAAATCAAAAAACTCAAAATATTTAGGTATAAGCAAACATGATAAAAAATGATGTATTTTGGTACGTAGAAATCCAAAATAAAATAAACATTGTATCATTCCATTTAAAATAACACAGTATATACTATATACAGACTTCCGGTGACCGGACGTGACAGTTAACTTCAGGATATTTTAGCTGAAGAGCTCAGATCGAGTAAATTCTAGTTCCAAAATTTCAAATTTTCTGAATTGGTAGAACATAAGAAACTTCTAATGTACCAGTTCCGTGAGACACTCTGTATGGTATAGATATAGATAGAATAGAATAATGTACAATATTTATTCCCTATATTTTGGGTATTGCTAAGATTCTGTGTTTAATGTCAATATTCTATGTATTCTTGTTTTGGGACTAAATGGCAGGGGGTACTGATTCCAATAAAACTTTGAAATTAATACGTATTATCAGAGTAATTTTGTTTGCAAATGACAGAAGAAACTACTTTGTAGTCATTTTGCTGAAAATCTAGTTGTAGACAAATTAATGAATGACTATTGTTTTTAATACTTAACTTAAAAGTTTAAAAGCAATCAACCAGAAATTAACAGATAAACCGATAGTTAAAAATACATTTGAAAAAGTGAAACTAAATGTGTACTTGGTACAATTTGGCATATGAAAGTAAAATATCAACAATTTGTCGTCTACACAATGCTAAAATACCTAAAATTTCACATATGAAGTAAATATATACCAACAACAATTTTTGTAATATAATTAGCTTTTGCTCATAATGTATCTTAAAATGTATATTGTAGTTGATACTAATTATAGTGCTTTTGGGGATGTTTGACATGAAATGGTGGGTGACTAACACAATTATTTATTTACATTTTGTCCATAGAAGTCATGTAGCAATTTTTGCAAGTTATGAACCAGCAGTACAATATTGTTACACTAATTAATCATTTACTCATCTATTAACACCAATTTTGGGGTTAATGATAATTTGTATCCTAGATAATAATAATTTGTATCTCTGTCAATTTGTATAGCTAAGGTCGGGCTAAGAAAATATTACTTGAGGTCTTTGTATTGTCTAAAATTCTCTTACTGATCGCTTATAACAATAATAGCACGTACTATAAAATTAATTTAATTAAGTTAATATAAATTAATTTTACATGTAACATTTTCTTTATATAATTTTTTGTTTTCAGATTTTGTTGGAAGCATCATATGAATTTCTTGAAATTCCTCGAGTACCCATTGACTTCAAGACCGAATCCCCAGTGTATCAATTCACATACACCAGTCTGACCACACAGTTATACAATCATCCCAACTTGAAGAACATGTCACACCTACCTCCATAAATTCATGCAAGACGTGCATTATAAATACCAGGACCGTACACTGTCGGCAACTCAACATGTCAAACAAAACGCAGCCTCAGAACTGCCAATTGCCACGTTGTCAACATTGCAAAGATACGTCCATCTGCGCATGTCTGCGCCACATTTGCCTATATTCAAGTGGAGGTTAGAATTGTTACAATACTCAAAAAATGCGGTTATTCTCCAGTGTCTTGACGTAAATAGTGGAACAAGTCTACGTTCCAAAACAGTTGTTACCAAACGTACAACAGTAACAGGCCCAAAGTCAACACACTGAGGCACACCAGAAGTTGTTGCCACATTTGCCGATATTCAAGCAGAGGTTTGAACTGTTAAACAATAAAAAATGTGGCCAATACAACTATTCTCCAGGGTATTGTGACGTAAATACTGGACAAGTCAATGTTCCAAGAAAATCATTATGAAGTACTAACAATGTAGTACCCAAAGTCGACCCCTGAGGCACACAAAAAGTCGTTGCCACATTTGTCTATATTCAAGTGGAGTTTACGAGCTGTTAGAACACTAAAAAGAGGCCAATGCTATTCTCTAGGGGAATGTGACGTAAACACTGGACAAGTCAATATCCCAAGAAAACTATTATGAAAAGTTGGACTCAAGGTCGACCCCTGTGGCTAAATCTGTCTATATTGAAGTGGACTTTAAAACAGTAAAAAATGTGGCTGATGCTCTACTCCAGGGGCTTAACGTTAACTCTGGACAAGTCAATGTTCAAAGTAATTTGTTACGAAAAGTAGAAATAATATTGCATCCAAAGTTGATCCATGAGGCATACCATAAGTCCTGACTGGTGACGGTCTTCATGATTTAGATATCATCGGCGTAAGCCAAAAGTCAGCGTCCAAAGAAGTTTGTTAATGAAAACAACAAACGATGATGGACCAAAAATTATTAAACACCACAAGCTCCCCTGAGCCACACCAGATGTACGGCGTGGTTATGGACTTCAGTTCTTTTTTAACTATATATCATCTTTTTTCAAACTGGTTTTTGTGTAGAAGCTCTGTTCTCCTGTTTCTTAATTGGTCTGGCATTTCTATGAATTCCTATCGTCCTAGGCTTTTTAAGATGCCCATCATCAATTTCTGTTAGTTCAATTTCTTGAACTCATTTCTTGTGTTTGGTGCAGACATTTGCGGAAGATTTTATTTTAGCCTTTTAACACAGTTTAGAAAAACTCATTCTGAGTGTTTGAAACTGTTGCCAACTTATTTATTAGAAAGGCTTCAATAATTATAGGAAAAGACAAAATGAGAAAAATAAAGAAGTGTAACTAATTAGAAAGGGATAATAAGCGTAAGTTTATAATTTACTTGGAACCTAGGTTTTGGATCGCGGACCTTTATCAGTTACTAATTAATTACACAGGATTTTATTTTGGTCGACGGGAACTTTTGTCCATGAACTTTGTTTCTCACAAAATTAGATGACATCATTTCCGTTCGAGCCATAAGTTGTTGATATCGGTATTAGTTAAAAAAAACTCTCATACTACTCAAAAATATATCTATTTCAATAACAAATGGATACTAATTTAATAAGTTCTATCGCGATAATGTGAACACAATAAAACCGAGGGTGTTCATGGTATCGAGATGTTCATACTATCGAGGGTATAAACAAAATGGATTATTTTATGATTTATTTTAAAAAAACATGAAGAACATAAAATAGTATTACTTTTTTTTCAAAAAAGAAGTATAATTTTCTTTACTTGCTTAACCGAAAGTTTTGCCGTAAGTGCTTTTTCATGAACGGCCTTCAATCTTAGACTGTCATTCCAATATCCATTCTGTTTGGCCTATTCCATTGAAATGTTCGGAGCCTTCAGAGTATCAGAATGATTGATTTTGGTGGTCAGTACGTCCGTGTTTTCAATGACACAGTAAACTTGTGAATCACTTCGTTCTGGTTCATTCCTTTCTTCTACATTATCTTTATTCCATTCTTCAACATCTGGGACAGAATACACGACCAGTGCCTCATCAGAACTGAACTCATCGGGAAGAAAGTGCAAAATTAACAAAGTTTAGTAGTTGATAAATTAAAACTTACCGATGTTGTTAGAGACTGTAGCAACGTTATTGGAAGTTATCTTCATCTTCATTTGGTTCAGCCATTATGTTATGCCAGCATTTTTATATAACTGTAGAATCTCATTTATCCCACGCATGTGCTAAATGAAACATTTAACCTTCCAGTAGTCGCGCTTACTTTTTGCGCAATCATAGTCGCGTGCGGACTCTCAGTCCGCAGATAATAAATTAAGTTTTAGCATGCACATCATAATGGTAATAATCACAAAAGTTAGATTTAATATTTATTTATTAAAATGAACAATGAAACTTTGTAACAAACTACGTTACACAACTAGAAATACTTAATCTAAGCAAATTAATGGTTATTATGATCACAAAAGTTAGATTTAATATTTATTTATTAAAATGAACAATGAAACTTTGTAACAAACTACGTTACACAACTATAAACACTTAATCTAAGCAAAATAATGGTTATTCTGCATCCCGGGCATCAATACACTCTGCACAAAGAAATGTTGCATGTTCTAAACACATATATTTTCTACAGTTATTACAAGTGTACTTTGTCGGTCTATTCTTTCTTCTATCACAATACGCGCAGCGTCCTCGCTGATTGCTTCTCTCTTCATTTGGAGCAGAGGGTAAATCCATTTTTAGAATTTCGCAAATTCTTTTTGCTATTGTTGGGTTGTTGGGAATCGTAGCACGTTGGCGAAGGTGATTTTCACACAGTTGAAAGGAAAGCTGACGAAGAAATTCTCTGCGAAGCAGACTTGTGGTCGGGTTATTTGCGGCATGAATTAGTCTGGAATTGATACCGGCGATGTTCAGCAATGAATAAAATACAACCATCGGCCATCGGCATGTGTTTCTTGCACAATTGTAGGCTGCACATAATTTGTCCACAGTGTCTACCCCACCTTTTGTTGCATTATACATTGTTATTATTTCTGGCTTGCCAGATTCATCATCTATAGCATCATCGTGGTGAAGAGAAGAAACCAACAAAACGTTTCTGCTTTTTTTTAGGTATATAAGATACCAGCGTACACGTATCTCTAAAACCAAAGATACTTGAACCAATATGTTTGTTTCTAGGCTGAATAAATTCTGGTGGTAGTTCTCTCTTATTTTTCCTAATTGTTCCAATTAATGTTAATTTGAATTCTTGTTTCAAATTTTTTACTAAATCAATACTGGTAAACCAGTTGTCTACTGTTACTGTTACCACCCAGCCTACTGGGTAGTAAGGGTTAGCCGAGCGGTTAGCTAATTTTATTTGATGTTATATGCACAGGTGACTTAAAGTGGAGCAAAAGGGGTTGGAAGATTTATCTCATGCGAATGTAGGTGTTAATATTCGAGATATTAGACTGCACTTACCGTTATTTTCATCTATCACACTAAATATTTAGAATTTTTGTTCACTAGGTAAATAGGGAGAAACTTGGAATAGTAAAACAAAAACAACTAAAGCCTGATTCAATTAAAATTAAAGTATATTAAGAAAGTAAATAAAATTGGCAAACAAATATTCTGATTATCAATCAAACTAATTAAATCAAATAGATAAAACAATTCAAATTAAATCAATTTTCAGGAATAATTATAAATTACAACAAAGACTCAACTAGACAAATGTAATGACAATAAGCATAAATGCGACAGTCTCAAGTCAACTCACTTAGTCACATATTAAAAATAAATATAAATTTCAAACAAGATTCAAGATAAATCAAATATTCATAAAGAATCGCAATACGCAACAAGATTTACTCAAACATTTAAAAGGTACCAATAATTTCGACAAAGAATCAAACTAAAACACTTACAAGAACAATGATTATGGCAATATGGCAATGTGAACGTTAATTTATAAAAGACCTACACTTCGAACGGGCAGCAGCACTTTTATCTCGTACAATACAAACGTAAACTTTATCAGACAACATACACGAACAGTTGGACAATTTTCAGTACATACAAAAAGAACAAATAGAAAAAAAAACAGTGTTATCCTACCAGGTGTTTTCTGCGATCTAGTAAAAATCCAATTCTTAGCCACGGCTTAACAATCACCAAAACTCTCACAAATGAACGGAACAATATTGACGCCAAATATTCCACAACCAAATTTGACCCTGACCAAACTACAAGAACCCCAACTATGGGCCCACGGCCCCCACTGACCCAAGAATTCCTAACTGCGTTCAAAACCGGAATTAAAACCTGAATCCCAAACCTAAATCCGAAACTGAATCTAAAACCTCACTGAATCCTCCGCTTTTCCCGACCAGCATCTTACCCATTCCCTGATTCTCCCCACCGTTAAACGTTTTCCAAGCCAGCCCACAAAACCCACTTTTAAAAATAACCTACCAATAACCGTTCTGCTATTTTTCAACCCACGTCTATTTTACATCGGCCGTTTGAGGAATTTGTCTATATCATCAAAAAAACCTTCCCACAGGCCAGAGAACAAAGAGTTTCACAGCTAGTTCTTTGAACGTAAACAGTTGATGTAATCTAGCTCTATTTTCAAAGTTCTTGATCCGCTTAACAAAGACACCTACAGAGAAGTACCAACAGAAAATAAACTAAACGCGAGTTTTCAAGCCATTGTTAAACATCCGCTGATAACACGCGTTAAATGCAGCTGCGCCCGTCTGAACAATTATTAATTATAAAAGTCTATGAAATAATTATTACTAATCCATATCCAGCGTCTAATTTCCCATACTTTACATTAATCCGTAACCCGGGTGGTTACACTGCCCCCTCCTTAAAACAAGAAGGGTACTTGCTCTAAGTACCCTTCCTTGTACAACAACAAATCAACCCATTACTGACAAAAACCCGTAGGGGAAATTTGGCGCTGGTAAAATACACCCTATATAATAACCATCTTAATTCTAAGCACAAAACAGTTAGCAAAATAACTATAGTCAACCATAAGGAACAAACAAAACAATCTTCACACGAATACATCACCGGCGCCTCCACCTTCCAGGATCACGTGGCGACGGCGATCAGTTGTTCATCTGTTGCCAGCGTTGACTGTCCAGAGGAGGGGTACACCAGCTGAGTAGCTGGTTTCGAGCTGCCGATTCGGTTGCCCGCTGAAAGCGAGCTGGAGTTGTCGTGTCGCAAGGGGCCCGCAGAGTGCGAGCTGGAGTTGTCGTGCCGCAAAAGGCCCGCAGAGTGCGAGCTGGAGTTGTCACTGGAGGCGACAGGTTCCATTGTGACGATATGAGAAGGCTCCAGGGGGGGTGGCACCCGCTCTTCCTTGGGGGAATGCCTCTTGGATAGGTTCCGTTGGATCAGCCAAAAGGTGAGCGAGTTCCAAAAACTCGCCAGTAACATGCAACCGCAGCCCAGGGTGCGGTAGAGATGATAACCATTCAGGACGGTGCCCAAGATGCTCTTCACCAGGCGGAAAATAAGGAGGGCTCCAAATAGTCCGCTCATAGCTATGCCGAAATCGGTGAACCATCCCCAGAAGTAGGATAACGTTTCTCGAGCCAGTCGACCCATTTCCTCTCGGCTGAATAGGGCGTTCATCTCGATCCCTTGAGGGTTGGCGGCAGCACCAGAAGCCTTGAGGGAGATGGTGTTCTGTATCGCCACTCTGTTCATCCCGAAGACTAGCACCTTTTGAGCTGCCTGGAGATCCGCTTGGGAGTAGATGCCTGTCGATCCCAAATTACTGAATGGGAGGAATTCCAAGGCCTCCTCCTTGGCGACGCCCAACTGGATGGGGGTCCTGCCGACCCCCGGGTACTGAGGGCTGCAAGCCCCAGGCCGGCCTCCTCGGTTACGTGCGGAAGTAACACAACACACAAAAAAATAAAGTTAGACAACTACAATAATTAAAACACAAGAAAATGCAAACAAAATTTACCGTCCAGTAAGGACTACTTCCCTGGTGGACATTAGGGGACTTTAACCCACGCCGTCCATGCGGTGGAACAATTCTTTAGCCCAGCCACAGGGCTAACGCGTCTCTCAAAAAGCAAAACAAAACATTGTACAACCCATACTAAAACAATTAAGCAAATGAAAACCAAAACAATAAACAATATTCCCCTGATAGAGAGCTTGAAGGCAAGTGAGGTCGTCCTTCAAACTCCTGGTGGACGTTCGGGCCTTTTACTCCGCACCGTCCTGCGGTTGTGGTATTCTAAAAGCCCCCACAACAGGGCAAACACAACTTATCATGGTAACCAATAAAAGTACAACCCTTTTTCCCAAAAAAGTAAATCAAAAGCTTCAACACCATTCCCCTGATTAGAGAGCTTGAAGGGAAATGAAATCGTCCTTCAAACTCCCGGTGGACGTTCGGGCCTTTTACTCCGCGCCGTCCTTGCGGTTGTGGTATTCTAAAAGCCCCCGCAACAGGGCAAACGCGTATATTCGTGACACAGAAATGCCTCCCGCGATTCATTAAGTTAAAATTTACTAAATCAATCAACCATTTTTAAATTTGGAAAATACACCTTGCGGGAGCTTGAAGGAAGCGGTTTCCTTCAAACTCCCTCCGTCTCCACTGTCCTCCCCTAATATGACAGCCTATCCCACTGTATATTTGCCGCTTCGCCCCGTCTGGGCTCCTTTTTGCACACTCGATTTATTTTCTTACGAGTCCCCAACGATCCTGTTTCACCATCGCGCACTCCTCCTTCAGAGGAATCACCCTGTATATTTTCAATTCTTTTCCATCTAGGCTCATTCACGGCTACACAACTCCTTGTCTGGCAAGTTTCCTTTGTTTCCAGGGCGACATCAACTATTCCTCTTTCTGAGGAATCACCCTGTATATACTCTATGTTGTCCCATCTGGGCTCCTTCCAGAAACCACAACTCATTTTCCTATGAGTTCCCGTTGCTTCCGCTACAACGCCTACCATTCCTCTTTCTGAGGACTCACCCTGTATATTTTCAATTTTTTTCCATCTAGGCTCCTCTATGGCCACACAACTCCTCTTCTGGCAGGTTTCCTTTGTTTCCAGTGCGACCTCAGCTATTCCTCTTTCTGAGGAATCACCCTGTATATACCCAACCCTGTCCCATCTGGGCTCCTTCCTGGAACTACAACTCATCTTCCTATGAGTTCCCGTTGCTTCCGCTACAATGTCTACCATTCCTCTTTCTGAGGACTCACCCTGTATACACACGACTTCGTCCCATCTGGGCTCCTTCCTGGAAACACAACTCATCTTCCTATGAGTTCCCGTTGCTTCCGCTACAACGTCTCCCATTCCTCTTTCTGAAGAATCACCCTGTATATTTTCAATGTTTTCCCATCTAGGCTCCTCCATGGCCACACAACTCATCTTCCTATGAGTTCCCGTTGCTTCCGCCACAACGTCTACCATTCCTCTTTCTGAGGAATCACCCTGTATATTTTTAATTTTGTTTTCTCTAGGTTCCTTCACGGCGACACAGCTTCTCTTGCTTTTGTGACAGACTACTGGGTTTTCGTCCTTTTCGTCACTGCTATAGCCATCATCCATAGGGCGTATAATTTCGACATTTACTTCAATTGGACGTGGAAATTTTTCCTTACTCAGTCCGAAGCTATGGTTCCGAGCGGGGGTTGTATCGCTTCCCTTATCGTGCTCTATTCTTATTTCCTCGAGATAGCCCTTTCTGGGCCCCGTGGTTGCTTCCTTCTCTTCGACTACTACGACCCCGTCGAGATCCCGGCACGGCTCCCTCGACTCCTTTCGGAGTCCAGTCTCCTTAACACGAATTTCTTGCCTACTAGATTTTTCGGCAAACCTATCCATCGGCGGAGAAGAGCCTGGCAAATAATTAAAAAGAGCAGCATTCTTAGAAGACCCTACTTCGACAGAATTACTTGGTCCATAAGTAGCGCGCGCGGAGCTAGAAATGACGGGAGGGTCTACTCGAGTGTTCGACGTCCCCCTGTCCAACTTAGCCCCAGAACTACCCGAAACCAAAAAATTTACACGTGAAACTACCAACCTTGACCCAGTAAAAGGCTCCTCGCCTGACCTGAGCTCAGCTGACCGCGACAATTCTCTCCGACCTTGTTCCACGTGCCCACGCGGACACATACGAGCTATGTGTCCCATTTTCCTACAAAGAACACACTCAATCTCCCGAGAAAAATTCGGCTGCCCCTGGAACCGAGTTCTGGATACATTGTGCACCTGCTGGAACCTGCGTTTGAGTAAATCCTGATTAGCTTCCTCCAACGTAGCAACCTCCGCTAGTTCATCGAGCGATTTATTACCCTGTAAAAGCGATGACCCACATTGTTTTAACAGTTCAACCCTCAATCCCGTTCGAAACTGATTTTTAACAACCTCTTCCATCTTCCATAGAATTCCCGCCCATTGATCCATCGGAGCCGTCTCTTTATCGACCTCCAGAATTTCCATTGCTACAATCTTTATCCTCATCAAAAAATCAGACACGGACTCCCGCTCTCTTTGGAACAGCTGCGACAACCTATACAAAAGTTCACCAGATGACCGCCGACCTCCAAATTTCCTAATAAATTTTTCCTTAAATACCTTGTATGTAACCTGCTCGCCCTGAAGCTCCGTCTCCGATCTGAAAAATTTAAACGCTACTCCATCTAACCCATAAATAATCAACTCCAGCAATAGCTTATCCGACCAACCTTCACACGCCTGTCTCCTTTCCAGCCTAAAAAAATAGTCACGCACGTCACCCTTACCAGTATAAGGATCTATAGAGTTACAAATTCTTGCAAAATTCCTGAAAGAAAACTTATCCACAATACTACCAGGGGCCCTGCTGTCGACCGACGAGTTTGACTCATTCCGGCCCTGCCCATTCTGAGCGGCGTCGCTGTTTACCGGCATATCAGATAACCAAACAAAACAAACTAAAAATAGTCCAACGCTTACAGATTGTTCTTACAACTCGCGCTCCGCAATTAAAGAAAACAATAAAGAGAGAAAATGCAAATGCCACAACAATAATTATTAGTTCAATTTTTATCACAAAACAATTTCCCATAAAGATAAAATCAAAATCTATAATACTTAACACCAGAGAAAGAAAAAGAAAAAACTTATTTATGCAAAAAGAAAATTCTACCCATTAAAAAAAAACCAAAAGGTGCAGTCTATACTTCCAAATTATTCAAAAATAAACCCCACACTCAAGACACCAATGTTACCACCCAGCCTACTGGGTAGTAAGGGTTAGCCGAGCGGTTAGCTAATTTTATTTGATGTTATATGCACAGGTGACTTAAAGTGGAGCAAAAGGGGTTGGAAGATTTATCTCATGCGAATGTAGGTGTTAATATTCGAGATATTAGACTGCACTTACCGTTATTTTCATCTATCACACTAAATATTTAGAATTTTTGTTCACTAGGTAAATAGGGAGAAACTTGGAATAGTAAAACAAAAACAACTAAAGCCTGATTCAATTAAAATTAAAGTATATTAAGAAAGTAAATAAAATTGGCAAACAAATATTCTGATTATCAATCAAACTAATTAAATCAAATAGATAAAACAATTCAAATTAAATCAATTTTCAGGAATAATTATAAATTACAACAAAGACTCAACTAGACAAATGTAATGACAATAAGCATAAATGCGACAGTCTCAAGTCAACTCACTTAGTCACATATTAAAAATAAATATAAATTTCAAACAAGATTCAAGATAAATCGAATATTCATAAAGAATCGCAATACGCAACAAGATTTACTCAAACATTTAAAAGGTACCAATAATTTCGACAAAGAATCAAACTAAAACACTTACAAGAACAATGATTATGGCAATATGGCAATGTGAACGTTAATTTATAAAAGACCTACACTTCGAACGGGCAGCAGCACTTTTCTCTCGTACAATACAAACGTAAACTTTATCAGACAACATACACGAACAGTTGGACAATTTTCAGTACATACAAAAAGAACAAATAGAAAAAAAACAGTGTTATCCTACCAGGTGTTTTCTGCGATCTAGTAAAAATCCAATTCTTAGCCACGGCTTAACAATCACCAAAACTCTCACAAATGAACGGAACAATATTGACGCCAAATATTCCACAACCAAATTTGACCCTGACCAAACTACAAGAACCCCAACTATGGGCCCACGGCCCCCACTGACCCAAGAATTCCTAACTGCGTTCAAAACCGGAATTAAAACCTGAATCCCAAACCTAAATCCGAAACTGAATCTAAAACCTCACTGAATCCTCCGCTTTTCCCGACCAGCATCTTACCCATTCCCTGATTCTCCCCACCGTTAAACGTTTTCCAAGCCAGCCCACAAAACCCACTTTTAAAAATAACCTACCAATAACCGTTCTGCTATTTTTCAACCCACGTCTATTTTACATCGGCCGTTTGAGGAATTTGTCTATATCATCAAAAAAACCTTCCCACAGGCCAGAGAACAAAGAGTTTCACAGCTAGTTCTTTGAACGTAAACAGTTGATGTAATCTAGCTCTATTTTCAAAGTTCTTGATCCGCTTAACAAAGGCACCTACAGAGAAGTACCAACAGAAAATAAACTAAACGCGAGTTTTCAAGCCATTGTTAAACATCCGATGATAACACGCGTTAAATGCAGCTGCGCCCGTCTGAACAATTATTAATTATAAAAGTCTATGAAATAATTATTACTAATCCATATCCAGCGTCTAATTTCCCATACTTTACATTAATCCGTAACCCGGGTGGTTACATTACGTTTCTGCTAGACCCTTTTATGCAGTTACACAATCTTTGTACCACTGCTGCTGGCGAATTACTGACGGCGTATGGTCCGTCCGGTTGTTTCCCAACATATACTTCTAAATCCATTGTATAAAACATTTTTGAGTCGCACAACGCAAATATCTTGATACCATATTTATTTGGCTTGCTGGGAATATATTGTTTAAACCGACATCTGCCCCGAAAAGCTTCTAACTTTTCATCAATTGTTAAATACTCGGAAGGGGTGTATGCCGATTTACAGATGGTTACAAATAAATCAAAAATATTTCTAATTGCAGCCAAATTATCATATTTTAGTCTATCCATCCGAGTTTTCTTATCGTCAAATCGTAAATGCCTAAGAAGGAAACGAAATCTTGTAAGGGACATAGTAGGTCTAAAGATTTCAACACCGGTACCATCACTTCGCCATAAATCTTCCAAATTTAATCGATTTGTTTTCAAAACCCCTGCAAAGTATAGTAAGCCAAGAAAGGCGTCCATTTCATTTTTATCTACCAATTTGCAGTCTCTGATTCTAGAATAATTATCCTGTACTGCCTGGATGGCTAAATTTGTGCATTGAATAACTATGTTCAACATTTCATCGGTAAAAAAGTGTCTCCATATATCGAGTGGGGTTTTGAGTTGTTTTGCAACAGCCTTTACACCGGGTAATTTTTTTATGATGTTTTCGGGTCTAGTTCTTACGTTAGTTCTTGATAAAAGTTTTCTCCAATGTGTTACCTTATCCTTTCCAACAAATTGGGGTCCGTCAGAAATCTCGTCCCGTTCGTCTTCGGTATCCGACATTTCTTGCTCTGTATTAGAATCCTCTTCACGTACTTCTAACTTATCCTTATTTTCCTCCTCTTCTGACTCGTCATCGGCTGCATCATCCACTTGGTTATCTTCAGCAAGCATTTCGTCCATCAGTTGCTGCAAACGTGCTTGTTCTTTCTCATAAGACCACATTCTAGACAAGATAACAAAATAAAAAAGTAAAGATCGTCATCTTATTATCTTTATTTACAAAAAGTATCAACTCATACAATTGTTTATTATACCTTTATTTGTAATTAGAAAACACATATACTTACTTTTCCAGTTTATTTCTCCAAACGATAATGGTCGCATGCGGACTCAGTCCGCAAACGCATATAAGAGACAAACGGGACCACTCACATCAATGCAGTGTCGTAGATGTCTGCACAAGGACGTTATAGGAAGGTACTGAACGGCGCAGAAATATCCGGTCACAGACTTCCTACATATCCCCCATACCATTATTTGTGCGGACTGAGAGTCCGTGCGCGACCACTGGAAGGTTAAGGGAGAATGGGGCAGGTTCGGACACGTAACAAAAGCCTGCTATATATATTTTTAATCATTTATTTTAATTTATCAAACTGACAGTAACATGAAGTATGATAATTTTGTTATCATTTTGGGAGTTGGGCAGCTAAAATATCTTTCAAAACTACAATATTTAAGTTTTCTTAACCCTGCAGCACTCGCGCCTTAAAAAATTACGTGAGCCTCGCGCGTGAGAATTTCTCTCACACCACTATCTCTTCCAGATTTTGTTCAATATTATTGATTTTTTTATTTTATTTTATGTAAATTAAACAAGACTAGTAGTAATACTCATTCATTCAAAAATCTATCCAAAAATAAATATAATTCATTACAAAATGAACCAAGTAAAATCAAACATCCATTGCAGTGAACAAAAATGCAATTCTCGTTCATTTTATTTTAAAACCATATAAAACAAATATTGTATTTAAGTAAGCTAAAACAAACTTTATACTAACAAAAAACCTAATCGTCTACTGCATCACATTTATCATTTACCCCAGAACACGTGGGACAGGTGAAGGTGGTATGCTCTGTGCCAATTGCATCATTGCATTTAACACATTTCTTCTTTGACTTTCTGTTCTTTCTTCGTGGACAAAATGCACAAAACTCCGACATAGCTTCTTTATTTTGTTCAATTTGAGGCATATTTAAATGTTCTCTTAACATGCTTCGTATATTTTTTTTTTTTTTTTTTAAGAATTAATGTTTTATTGATAATGTAATAAATATAGTACATTATAAGTGAGTATACAGTACACATATAAAATGGTTGCTACTCTTCTGCTCCTTCAACGTCCATCTGGGTATTGAGTGATCCTCTTCCCAGTGGGCGGCATTGAAGGTCTACGTTGTTTGTCTGTTGTGTGTTGGTCACGTCCCAATCATTGTCTCAATTGGTGTTGTATAAGCATATATTTTATTTTAAGTTTAAAGGTTTGGTATGTTTGTTTTTTTATATGCTGGTCTATCTTATTGTATGTGTCTATCGTTCGGGTGGTTATGTTTTGGGAGTATTTGCTTCTCTTATATTTGTGTGTTCTGAGGTTTGTTCTTGTTCTGATATGATAGTTGTGGAAGTCGTTCGATTTTTTAAATACAATATCGGTTTTTGTAATGTTGTTATCTATCTTAAATAGCAGATTTAGACTATTAAATGTTATTCGTTGTGGTATTGTTAATTCGTGTGTCATTTCCATCACGTCCTTTGTTGGTGTCAGCCTTGGTATTCTGTATAATATTTTTAGTATTTTATTCTGTTGTCTTTGTATTTTGTTTATGTTTGTTTGTGTTGTGTTTCCCCATACAGTTAGTAGGTATGTTATGTTTGAGACAAATAAGGCATTGTATATAGTTTTCTTCAGGTGGTTGGGTACATATTTACTGATTTTATATATTTGTGCTATGGTTATAGAGTTCTTCTGTATTATTTTTGATATGTGTTTGTCCCATTTTAGAGTGTTCTGAATGTGGAGTCCAAGATAGTTCGTCTCGGTAAGTTCGGAAATTATCGTATCGTTTATCTTCACATTTATTTTTGTTTGTGTCTTGGTCGGGTTAAATATTAGGTAATTTGTTTTTGTTTCGTTTATTGTTAAGATATTATTCTCACACCATATTTGCAGTTTGGTCATATCTGCATTGATGGAATCTTGGAGCTTTCTCTCATTTTTATTTGAATATGCTATGCATATATCGTCTGCATACATATATAATTTTCCTTCCAGGTCTTGTTCAACGATGTCGTTTGTATACAAGATATATAACAGGGGAGGAATATTTCCTCCTTGTGGTATGCCGTATGTGGCATAGTCCGGGTCGCTGTAAGTGTTATTTATCTTTGTCATCTGTTGTCGGTCTTGTAGGTATGTTCTTAGTAGTTCTAGATTCTTGTCTCTTATCCCAATAGCTTCTAATTTTTTAACTAATGTGTGTCTGCTAACTGTGTCAAAAGCTTTCCGCATGTCTATAAAAACAGTTACAACAGTTTCTCTATCGTCCATTTTTTGTGCAATATATGTTATTAAATCTATCACTGCTGACGTTGTTCCAGAGTCTTTTTGAAATGCGTATTGCCGTTTGTTTATTATTTTGTTTGTTTTAATATGTTTCTCTAAGCGTATTTTTATTACCGTTTCCAGGATCTTGTTTAGTGTGGATGTGAGCGAGATGGGACGATAGTTTTCTGGTTTATAAGCCTGTCCTTTTTTAAATATTGGTTTTATTATTGCTTTCTTCATAGATGTTGGGTAATGGCCTTCGGTAATGGTGTTGTTGATCAGTTTTGTTAATATTGGTGTCAGTATGTCACTGTTTTTCTTAATAAAGGTGGTGGTAATCTCGTCTAGTCCTGGTGCTTTGTTATTTTTGAGTCCTTGTATTATGTTCCGTATCTCTTCTTCTGTTGTGTTGCTGAATTCAGTTGGTGGGACCGGTAATGGTTGTATAGGAACAGTGTTAGGTCTATGCTTTTTGGCAAGTTTTTCTCCTATTTTCGCAAAGTAACTATTTATTTCGTTTGCCATTTCTTTATTGTCCGTTGTTATAGTTCCATTAGTTTTCTGTATTTGGATAATATTGTCTTCTGTCTTGTTTCTTCTGTTCAAAATGTTGTTTATTAGGCGCCAGGTCTTTTCGGGATTGTGTTGGCATTTAGAAAAATGTCGTTGGATATACATTCTTTTTTCATATTCTATTTTTTGTGTTATTTCTTTCCTTTGTCTTTTATATTTCTGTTGTAGGTAGATGTTGTCTGGGTTTCTTCTATGCTTTTTGTGGGTATTATTTCTTTCTTTTATTAATGTTACAATATCTTCGCTTATCCAGGGACATTCTGTCCTTCTTTTAATTGTTCTTGTTGTTCGGGAGTTTTTTATTATGTTGTGCAATTTATCGGATAGTTGATCAAGGTTTTCTATTTCTTCTTCAAGCATTTTTTGTATCTCTAGTCGGTTCTTATCGTGGTCTATTGTTGTACGTTCTTGGTGGGAGTAGTGTAGTTTGGGTCTTTCGTCTGTCTTTATTTTTGTAGCAATTGGAGAGTGGTCCGAGATGTTTGTTGGTAGAATTTTTAGGTGTTCTATTATGTGTCTATTGTTGGTAATCACGTGGTCTAAAATTGTGTTGTCTCCGGTCGGGTTTGTTCTTGTATAGTATTGTTTGTCTTTTTTGTTCATTATTTCGTATCCCTCTTCTCGTAGGGTTAATTTATAGTCCTTGGTTGTCTGATTGTTTTCTGCAATATTGATATTGAAGTCTCCAATCACAATATGCTGTTTCCTCCTATTTATAATTGATGTCTTCAGCGCCTGTTTCAGCTGTGAAATATTAATCTGGGGGGGTTTGTATACTAGGGTGACATACGATGCTAAGTTGTTCAGGAATATTGTTATAATTTCTACTTTGTTATTTGTTATTTTTAGCTTTGTAGTGTATTTAATGTCTTTTCTAATATATATTACAATTCCTCCGCCTCTAGTTTCTCTCGACAGGAATTCCGCTTCATAGTTGTCTAGCTTATACTGACTTTCTTCCTGCTCTCGTAACCATGTTTCTGTAATAGCTATTATTTCCGGGTTGTTATGCATATGGGGTATCGTCTCGATCTCATGAAATTTGTTTTTTATACTTCGTACGTTATGTAGATATATTGAATACATTTTTATTTCCTCAATTTATTTTTATTTTTTTCTTGTAATTTCCTTATGATTAGGTTAAGCGTTCTAGGTCTTCTATGCTTTTTATAATTATTTTTTGTGTGTCATCTTTGTTCTTTTTCATGTATATGTTTCCATCTCTTGTCCAAACAAATCTGTATTTTTTTTCTTTTTTAGCTTGTCTTGCTTTATAGAACAAGGTAGCCTTTTGTCGTGTTAGTTGTTCATTTATGTAGATTTCTTTGCTACTTCCCTTCAGATCACACTCATCTGTCTTGATCGAACCGATTGTCTTTCTTGCTTGCAATATTTTTCCTTTGACTTCTACGTTTTTTAGCTCTACGACAATCGGACTGTGGTCTTGCTTTCCATTGTTTCTCTTGCAAGAAATTATGTCGCTCTTTTCAATTTTCAGGCTCATGCCTTTGAATACTTTCTCTACAGCATCGCACAGCATCTCCTGACCCCCTCTCGATTCTTGCTTGTCAATTCCGTTGATCATTATATTATTTTTTATGTGTTTCCATTCGGAGACATCTACCGCCTCTTCCAGTTGTTCCATTCTCTCCTTCATAAGTTCTCTCTCCTTTCTTTCTTCCTTTAAAGTTTTCTTTAGGTCTTTGTTTTCCTTTTTAATTTCTTCCAGAACAGATGACATAAATTCTACTGATCGTTTCAGCTCTTTGACTGTCTTTACCAATTCCTCTAATTTTCCCTCCAAGCCCTCTGCTTCGCTCTCGCTCTCACTGCCATTTCCATGTTTGGTACTTCTGGTTTTCGGTTTGGTCATGTTTTTTGTTTGTTTGTTTTTTTTTTTTTTTTTGTTTTTTTTTCTACTTTTTTTTATCTTTTTCCTTTTTTTCCTTTTTTTAATATATATTATATTTGTTTGGTTTTAATTACAAAGGATCAGGGATTAAACAAGGACACACTTCACACCTCGGGGCCTCTCGAGGTGTCTAACAAAACAAGACAAGAGGGCCGCGGTACGTAGGAAATATTTCTATGGGAACTGGTATATGTACGTATTCGGTCAAAGTGACCGGTTTCAGAGTTCAATCGAGGAAAAAACAACAGTCGATATACTATTTAGTTATATTGGTTGTTTGCTTACTGTTTTCCTTGCCTCAGTTTTACCTTCCAGCACGGTATTTACACTCTCCGAGAGCACGTAAGAAGCACTACACGCTGATATAAAGCTTGATTAATAACTCCTTTGCCTTCCACTCGAAAAAACACTCGAAGATCGGAGCACAACAAAACGTGACAGTTCTCTCACACACAACTTTTAAGAAGTTATTAAATGGCAAAGACCTGATTGATGAACAGCGAATCATCAGCGGTTTAATTAAACCTTCGGCTAATTTTTTCAAATGAATTCTTCGATCTTCAACAACTCCGGTGTTACTTTCATATATAATATTAGAATTTATTGCTCCAACGTCCAAAATGGTAAAGAAAATTCTAAGAGGCCACCGACAACAAAATCTCGAAACTGAATAACTTGCTTTTAGCTTATCCACTACATCAACACCTCCTTTAGTTAGATTATAAAAGCTAATAATTTCATTCAGGCTTTTTCATGTCGTCTGAATCAGGATCGATTTTGTCTCCAGAATGAAATGTAGATAACATCAGGACGTTTTTCTGACGTTTTGGTTTGTAGGATAATAATACAGTATCCTTTCGGAAACCAAACATGCTACTAGGTACGGGTCTTTTGAGATTTATGAATATGGGGGGAATTTCCCTCTTATTTTTTCTGAGGGTGCCAACAAGTGTAGTTTTTTTACCAAGTAATTCTTCAGCTAATGGAATTGACGTGAAATAATTGAACGTGTGAGTGGAAGAACAGTAATATTCCAAAAAGATCCTTTTCGTTAAATAAGAAAAAACTGTATATCTAAGAAACTTGAAGTTTTACAAAAAAACTGACTATTGTAAATGTGTAGACCTATGGGCCTTAAATATTATCTCAAAATGGGAAATTACACGCATTATTAGTTTTGAAGATATTTACTATAATATGTCATGGAATATTATCTTTCTTCCACTCAATAAAAAAAATTCTCAGAAATAGGTATAAATAAATGTTATTTTATTTACTTGTTGTAAGATAACACTTTTAACGAATATAGAAACGATAAAATAACCATTTTTAGATATTAGCACAGATATTTTGAATGATTTAAAGTCTCAGTTTCCTTTAAATGTCTGTTCCTCCAGTGTTTATTTAACCAAAATAATTTAGTTTCTTCCGTTGTACCAGTAATCTGTAAAATAAAAAGAGGTCTCTAGGTTAGGTCAGGTATAATAATAACAAGATTATAATACGCATAATGTGTGACAGTCCTTAGCATAAAACCCCTTTGTATGCGTTTGTAGCTGTGTGTGTGTGCGTGTTCGTGTGTGATTGTATAATGTGGCAATGTTTAAACTCCTCATAATCCACCAAGTATTATTATTTTGCCTTACCTTCAACTCTGTAGGCAGCTTTTATTCATTGTCATCACTGTCAGCCACATCTGTAGGCAGTCTCAGTACTCCTTCATAAAAATGCTGGTGTTCTACGGGGATGTATTGTTTTACTTTTGCAATCGCCTCGATTTTCTTGGGATTAACAGGAGTTTTTCCTTTGTAAAGTTTCTCGTCAGGAAGCAAAATAATGTTATAATGCCCTTTAGACAGTTTGAACGTTGAGCTTTTGATGCCATCGATATACTCAAAAGCTCTTACACACCCGTCACTTGTGTAATCTAAATGCCTGTATTTGCTGATACTAAACTTCTCATTCCTTTTCACAACATCTGTCGACGATTTTTTAAAATAACGTGGCCACCAATCGTGGAAGTTCAAGATATGGTTATTTTTTACTTCCTTCACTTCAAACTTTGGTGGAGTTTTCTTGGCGTTTGCGATGATGTCTTCATACTCTTTAGGTATGTAAATGCGGTCTAGCCGCCGAACCACACGCTTTACAACAGAAAAGTCTCTGTCGCATGGCAGAAAACTGTGCCCTCGAACTGGGAAATAGTGGTGGATCACTACAAATCTTTTATTCATAGTTAAGGTCAAAAAGAGTCTTGCAAGAGTATGATTACGATTTTGGCCACCACAGGCGTCGCTAAACACGTGTAACTCCTTGACCTCTTCAGGAATGGCTTTGATATAATCCAGAACAAAACTGCAGACCTCGTTCGGACCTTTTTTTGCAACTCCCTGAGTATATGTATAAAAAACAGCCTTTCCACTGCCAATATTATGTATATTGAAGACAAAAAACCATAGTTTCCGGAGGTAAAACATTTCCTGGACAGGCATGAATGGAAGAGGAAGATTCTGCATATAATCAAAAGTGATAGCAGCTACATCTTTTCGAGTTTTGCAAATTTCTTCGATTTCTTTAAATTTTTTGTAAAACTTTTGAGCGCGTCTTTTGTGAATAAGTAATTCTGCCGCAGCCACTCGCTTTGCTACATCGTCGAGGTTTGGACTTTTAATCTTTGTAGACAGTTCCTCACACGTAGAACAAACATCTACCTGTGGCCGTCCAAACCTGTATCCATAGTTGGTATTGAAATGGTTGAGATAATACTCATATTTCACTAGACCTTTCAGTTCCGGGTATGTATCAATAAAAAGCTCATGCATCTTTTTCTTTGTTAGTGAAGAATCTAGATAGGTTACTGGGGTAGTGGTGTAATGTGCTACTTTTTTTGGGAATGACGAAATGTGACTATCAATCTTGATTATTATGTCAGCGTCTAACACATTTCCTCTCTTTAAATGTTTACCTCTCATATCCAGGGGGGAATGATTATTTTCAGCCAATTTATTTAATCGCGCCACGACTGAGTTTGATAGAGCGTGAAGGCTCATGTAACCTTTACGACATACCTCAGTGCGACAATTGCCTTTCATGGCGTTGTACTTGAAGGATGAAGAGTTTCTTTTTGAATCACCTGTTAAAGGGCGGTGTCTGGCCACCTCATGTCTGTCAATGAGGCCTAGAAGGTAAGTATCTTTTTCATTTTTAGGGCGCCCGTTATAAACAGTTTTTATTATAGCCTCTTTCTCCTCATCAGTTAAACCTCCCATACACTGTTTCTTGCAACCACAGTCTGGACCCGTTTTTCTAGCTTCTACTAGATATCCTTTGTGGGTAACAAACTCCTCTCCCTTTGCCCTACTTACTTTTTCCATTTCTTTTAAATGGCATTGTTTATTTACCTTGCCCCTCTTCCTTTTAGGCTGTTCTGTGTCAGATTCAGTGTTAGATGACATAGTTTAAACTAAACTTAGCACTTGCTGGTAAGCTCAAATGACTACACAAAACTCTAACAACTAAAACGCACGTAATAGAGAACACTATTATTACTATTAAGTACAATATATTACTATAACTAGCACAGCTGTTCGACCGGACTTTGTTGTCATTGCGTAGCAACCGCCGTCCTCGCGCCGTCCTCGCGGTGGTTGCTACGCAACGAGACGGCGGTAGCTACGCAACGAGACGGCGGTAGCTACGCAATGACAACAACAGAAATAATTGTACACTACTAAACAATCATAGAGTTTTATGGAGATGAAAAACTTGATCTCTACTCAAACCGCGGAATATAGCAAACGTTTCAGCTTAACAGAAGGTAGGGCTATTGGCCGCAGCCGGTCAAAATCCAAAATCCAAAAACGAGAGAAAAACTTTCCGCTAGGAAAATCGGGCCGAACCGCTTCCGACGGGTCGTCAATTAGTGGCCCTTTTATTATTAGTATACGGATAAAACTTCAGCACGTCTTAAAGACAGCTTTTGACCACAACCTAACCTCAAACAACAAAGAAGTAACGACAAAACTAACATGCGGGCACTGTGGCAGACGAAAATACTACGCGAGCACGACGTCTGAATGGAAGAACAGTAATATTCCTGGAATGTTATCTTTCTTCCACTCATTGCAAACTTCTAAGCATTAGTTCACAGACAGGATGGATGGGAATATTACTCTTGATCCACTAAATGATAGACCTACATTTAAACTACAAAATGGCTATCTCAACTTTTTTTTGATTTTTTTGGAATATTACTGTTCTTCCACTCACACGTTCAATTGTCAAGTGTAATATTTCTACCTGTATTCAGTATGGGAGCTGCTATGCGCATAGTAACAGCAGACGAAGAGTTGTCTAGATGAAAGGGCCCCTGCGGTTGTTTTCCTGCATAAATCTCCATGTTGCAAGTATAAAACATTCTCGAGTCAACCAAGGCATATATTTTAATGCCATATTTGGCCGGCTTGTTAGCTATATATTGCCGAAATTTACAACGCCCTCTAAAGTTTTCTAACATTTCATATACTGTGCAATATTCCCAAACTTGGTAGTTTTCTTGACATTTGCTCACAAACTTTTCAAATATTTACCGAATAGGAGCCAAATTGTCAAGTATTTTGCGTTCGTTTCTATCGTTGATATCGTCAAATCTTAGAGCTCTTCCTAAAAGATGAAATCCCTCCCGTGACATCGTTAGTCTAAAGCAAGCAGGTGCAAAGATCGAATTAGCCCTAAGCTCTTTAGTATTTACATATTGAGACTTACGTACTCCAGCCATGTACAGTAGGCCAATAAAAGCGTATATTTCTGTAGAGTCTGTGTCTAAGCAATCTCGTTCTCTCTTATAATTTCCCCTTAATTTGGCTAGATAAATATTTGTATATTTTACAATTTGCGCAATCATTTCTTCTGTTATAAATAATCCCCAGCATGATTCCACAGTTTTTGCATTTTTTGCAATATTTTTAACTCCAGGAAGGTGACTAACAATATTCTTTGAAGGCGTTCGTACATTAGGACGTGAGGGATGAGCCATCCAATGAGTAGTTTGATCTTTACCAGTAAGGTGATGTTTTAAAGCGTATGCAGTATTCTCATCAACTTCATGATCAAAATCTTCAATTTCTTCATCAGATTGTTCGGAATCGGTATTATGTATACTATGTTCACTCGAAGCGTCACTTTCGATGTCATATCGATCATCATCTTCCATAGCTTCCAGATTTTGCGATTCTTCTCTCTGGCTCCCCTAATATAGACGTCGCCCTAATTCTGCAAGCATCCGTCCTCTATTCATTGCTTACTCTCTAAGACAATATGAACACAATTATAGAAAACTCATTTATACAAAAAGAGAACTTACACTTTCTTACCGAAACTTTATCACTCTTAAAAAAACAAACAACGTTATAACTCGCGTGATGAGAAAAACTGCACTATATCTAATACTAAACTGTATTGAAGATTGCGGGTGCATATGCGCATTGAAGAGGAACCTAGAAAAGTCTGCTAGAAGTGGGGGTAGGGTGATGCGTGATTAACCGTTCATAGAATGTCCAGAGAAGTGAAAGTCGTGACAGAAATTCTCATAGCGCGAGTCCTGCAGGGTTAAAAGTGACAACTGTCCGTACCTGCGCCACTATGGGGTACGTTCGGACAATTAGTGGGGCAGTTTCGGACATCATTTATTGTCCATTGTAATTAAAGAAATTAATATCAAATTTGAAATGTGAGGCTTGCCTCGACGTCGCTGCACTTGGAATGGGTGTTGGAAGTTTAGCAAATATGTCAGATCTTGTTACTATTGCTGTATCTGTTATTGCTGGAAAGGTAAACCCGTTATTTTTATTTTCTTAAAAAGTTTATAGCATATTCCTGTTCATCACAAGCCTCCGTCACCTGACCTATATAATATAATATTCTCTTTTTGGTAGAGAATTTAATCAAAAGAAAATCGTTTACTTCAATGTGTGTGTCCCTAGAAGAGTCTCTACATAATTGTCTTTTTCAAAATCTTAAATGCAATCAGAGTCCGATGACACTTCACCTTTTCTTAGATTTCGCGGCAACTCTAAATCTGATTCGGATGAGGAAGTTTCTGCTAATGTTTTGCTCTTCGTCAGTTTCTTCTGGTTCCTCTTCTTACTTAATGTTGCTTTTTGGCAATCAGGTTTCGGCGTTGGCTTTTCAGAAATAAAACTTACTAAGATTTCGTTTTGTCGAAATCTTGAGTGTCTACTTTCGCCTTTCTGATTTTTTCCAGTTATTCAAGTCTGTCTTTTTCTGGTGTACTCGTATATATCCTCGATTTTCCACTTTTTCGAGTGACATTGTTTTTTTTCTAAGGCCTGCATGTGGGTAGGGCCTTATATCCGATGGTTTCAACGTGATCACCGAAATATTATTTTTTTTTCAGCCGCCTTTTCAATTAATTCGTCTAATATACTTTGAATACTGTCTAAAGTTGAATGTCTGCCAGCAGGATCTGATGTTATCGATTCATGATCAGGTTCCACACGATTGTTAGTAAAGTCCAGTAATAAGGAATTGTCACTCAAAGAAGATGGTAAGAAGCGTTCAGCTGTAAACACTAAACTATTGATGGCTCATATCTCGGTGATGGGGATCTGGGGATATCACCCTCATAAGGGTTATCCAAATATAATCCCACCGGCGGATCCATGGCTGTACCACCCGTACCAGGCACAGACGAAATCTGATAACTGTGTCCATCGCCATCCAAAACCAACTGCCCCTCCAAGTTACCAGACACAAACCAATCGACCAGCATGGCTATAGGCCAAGCCAACATTCTAATGCCGCGGCGAAAATAAGCCTTCCAACGCTCCGAAAAATCCCCAATACCCACGTTCTCCACGATTGTCTTCGTGGTATCCAACTCCATTATAGCCTGCAAGTAAACCGTGACCGCGAAAGACATAACATGTCTAGCCTCCAAAGACCACGGTGCTAACAATTCCTTAGTTATCAAGGACATACCGCCCATCCTCCTTCTGACATAACTGCAAATGTTGGTAATGTTAACAGACTTTCTATCCAACGATAAAACGTAATTTATGGTATCAAAGTACTCGCTCTCATGTACAGAAAAATATACAAGTGGCATACTAATCTTCCCATCACGATTAACAGATCGATGCAAGTCGGCCACCCGCACGAACCTCAGCGTCTCCGGAAGTTCAATTGATCGAGCTATTGCTTCACTACTTCTGATCCTGTAAATCTTAAAACAAGCCATCGCCCCAATCCGACTCGTAATCTCAACCGCCAAACGCAAACCCGGAAAATCCCTGTGCTCCAAAACGACGTTGGTCAAAAGAGTCGCCCAATCAACGGCCTTATGTGCATATCCCGTGCAATAACCGGCTCTGAAGGTTAAAACAGCATCCTCCCCGGAAAAATTTAATCTATACAAAGGATTAGCAGCCATGTTTCGGAACAATAATTCCAACGGAAGCATCCCATACCCGTACGCAACATGAGCACCAGTTTCCGAGAAAATCTTCAAAAAACCCCGGACTCCAAAATTGTAAAATGAATCCTCAAATACCAGAGTATTACACTCCACTGTCTCTAAGTGAATGTTTTCTGGCATCTTCTTAAGTTGAATGTAATCCCTCAATATAGCTTCCATATTAAAGTATCTCTTGACTACGCCACGCGCCTGAGTTTCCTGTCCAGGCTGTATAAAAACCGACGGGTGTCCCTTGCGCGCCTTCTTACGCAACTCTGAAGCGATGTCAGTCAAAGCCGGTCTTACAATCCTATCGTAATCCTTGGATTCCCTGCCGTAAATGTAATAATGAATATGCGGATTTGAATTGTACTTTCTAATTTCGCGCGCAGCCGCACCGACAATCAAAACTCTATCGGAAGAATGGGCCACCTTAAATTCCTGCTCAAAACAGTCCCTTATAACATCTCGCTGAGCAACTAAAACAGGATGGTCATTCGTAACCATCTTTCCCCCGGTAAAAATCAATGGGAAATTACAAGAACGCTGCAAATTCTGACGTTGTCCCGCAGTTAAATTAACCGTGACAATAATTGACGAATCGATGGTCCTTCTAAAATTTATTGAGGCCTCTGATGCGCCTAAAACTGCTGCATTTGTGGATGTAGCGATATCCAAAATCTCTTGTGGAGAAGACATGGCCCCGCGCAAACAAATTCGAAATTGCGAAAACGATAAAAACACGCCCAATTGCTATTTAGGGTTTTTGGGAATGTATTCCGGTTTCTACTCCTTCTTATCTATATGTGCGATGCAGCTAATTTTATTTTATTGCTGTCTTGGAAAAACTTGGAAAAACTTTTAACAATATTGTTCATTGAAAAACTCTGTAGGTATGGATCCGCGGAAAGTTTGGCTACTTCATAAATGGTGATAGGTTTTCCAGCGTTGCTTAAGATGTGACCATTGAACGACTTCTTTATTCTTGATTTAAATGGTCCAAAACTTGCTTTATCAAGCGGCTGCATCTGATGGGAGCAATGCGGTGGAAATGAAAGCAGCACATTTTTTTTGCTCGGGAATCCAATTGCTCCTGTTACAGCCCCATACATAAACTGGTCCTTCATTCTAACTCTGAATGAATCTCGGATATTATTCCACACATTGTGACTAAAGTACCTCTTTCTGCCGATACGGACTGACCTACACCTTTTGACCCTTTTTCCGCCATAACTTTCGGAGCTTGAACCACTGTCTGAATCCCAGTTTCACCGATATTATACATATTATTTGGCTGAAAATCATATCTTGATGGAACTTCTAAGTAATTATTGAAAAATAAGTCAACATTTGCTTGATTGAAGGCTGTACCTCTAGCCAGAGACGGTCGCACAAATTACACCACAGACACCAAAGACCTACAATTTTTTGATCTATGCCGTAACAAATATGATCATTACATGTTGTGATAAACTCGCACCTTAAATAGGAATATTAATTCGGCAATGTTGGTAGGATCGCACACCATTTTAAAGCGGTAAATCTGAATTATCCGGAAGTGCCTCGTGTCCAGACCTGCCCCACCCTACCCTACATCTTTTAATGTTAAGGTCTTGAGAGCAATGTTTATTGGTTTTCCTGCAGCAAACAACAAACTGAGCAAATGTTTCCAGTAATATAGCTTTGTAAGTCTAAGAAAATTTTGGTAAGTATAAATTTCTATATAACCTTTATTTTATATCTAACAAGTTTGCAGTCTTATCAAGGAGAAAAGAAATAGTTGAAAAAAAAGGTATTTTTAAAATTTGTTTTTATTTCTTAAATATTCTTTTAACAATGTTTGATTATCTTTAAAAGTTTCATAGGTAGTCTTACATTCTAAATCTAGATTAAAATAAACAAACAACTGACTTTGTATTAAATCTACTGATGCTGTTTCTCTCTTCGCGCCACTTTGTATTTATAACCGAGAAAACTCGTTGAGTGAAAGCTGAGGTGGCGGGAACGGAGAGTAGAAAAGAGACCATTTATTTAATATTTTCTAAATTGTCACCAGCCGCCATTTTTCAGCAAAGATTCGGCTTTTGCCACCTATAGTCACAAATAGCATCTTAAACAATTACACAACAAATAAAAATTAGTTAACTTTTCGTTGAACGTGTACTAAAAGCGCTCAACAAACCGATCTATAGTTAGGTCCTTAAGGGGACACACGTACTGTATAAATAAATTATAAATCATTTTTTAGAAAATAAAACATATTCTCATAAAATAATGAAATAAATACATATTCTTTTAAAAAACACACGTAAAACAGATTTAGTAAAAGAAAATAGAACTTAACCAAATTTGAAAATGTCAATAACATACTGCTTTTTGCCGCATCCTGCACATGCCGTATGTACCCATTTAAAGCAACGACAACATCTTACCCATTCCTCTCCTTCTGTGTCGTCACAAAACCTTCTCGAGCAAAACAAACACACTGCATCGTCGTCATCTTCATCATCGTCCAACACAAGTTCTTGCTCAGAGCCAGATTCAGACGTCGATGACTCCCACGAACTCTGCCCTTGTGTGAGTTTCCTTCCTTACCCGCTTATTTGATATAACCTTAATTTTCGGTTTCCGCTTTCTTCCACTAGAAGCTTTTGAATGTTTTATAAACACACTAAAGAAGTAATTAACTTGACTGCAAGATGCAAGATGACTTGCGTATGTTAACAGTACTGGCAAACACTAAACTGACTAGCGTCTATATTGACCTCTGGTTGTCTTCTAGGTCCTTCTTGTAGGGCGTGCTTGTTACAATAGCAGCCTTGCCACTTCTTTTTGATTTGTTTTGCATGATAGATGTTGAAAGACTTGAAACAGGCATTATGTCAGATGGCGAAACCAACACATGAGATTTTTGTTTGATTTTGACGGCGTACGCTGCTGGAACATCTGTGGAATGTCAGGCTCCATGTGAACGTCATTTTCGTCTTCTGAATTGACAGTTTCATTCTCGCCTTCAGTTCTAGCATCAGACCGAACTGCAAAGTTATAATCGTGGAAGATATGTCTATTGAGAGGAAACAACCCCGTTTTTCTGAAACCATTAGCTGGATTAGCTCCCCGATCTGATAGTGTTACTGTGCGGCCTGTATTTTGCTTCAACCAGTCACTTATTTCCTGGGAATAATAAGTTTTAAACGGTGACCATGAATGCTACGTCAAGTGGTTGCATTGCATGTGTGGAATGGACAGGTAGACAAATTATTGTAACATGGCTATCTTTAGCTAAATTGATGACATCGAATTTTTTTGTATGGGAATAATATAATAATATAATATAATATATTTATTGGTGCCAAATACAAAATAAAATGTTTACACAGGTCAAAAAAAATAATCAAGCATGTTTACACAGCATCAAAATCAATATTAACAAATTCCTCAAGGTTGTAGATACACTTCTCTAGTAGGCACTTCTTCATAGTTGCCTTAAACAGCTTCGGGGGAGCAGACTTAATTGCATCGGGTAGAACATTATAGAATTTTAAAGCCCAGTAATTGGATCCATTTCGTGATCTCTGTAGTCTTAGAAAAGGCGGCCGATAGTGCTGATTTACGCGAGTGCCATAGTTGTGCAAGGAATTGGACGTGATAAAGTTTTCCGAATTGTTCTTTGCATACATTAAACACTCCAATATGTAGACGGATGGCAGAGTTAGCACACCTAGCTCGCGGAAATGTTCCCGGCAATCATCTCTATAACCGACGCCACGCAACACTAGTGGCCATCTAAAAGTAAAATCACGGGTTCTTCAGCTGTGGGTTTTACATGTTTTATAAAATGGCGTATCCATTCCACAAATATTTCCTGCTGTATCTTCCCGGATATGTGATAGGCATAAGTCGAACCGGGCGGTGTGCCATTCATGAGATCTGCTGTCATATGTTTTCGCGGAAATATTAACATTGGGGGTAGGGATGTTACGGAGGTCAGTTTATCGGAACCGGAGTCGGAATCGGACTTTTGAGATTTGATTTATCGGAGTCGGAATCGGAACCGGAATCGGAACCGGAATCGGAGCCGGAGACGGAAGTGGAGAGAGATAGAGATGTGTTAGTTAATTGTTACGGGTAAGCCTAATAAAATAATAGAAAATGAATACAGCAAATAATCTCTTTAATAAGTACCTAAAATATTAATTAGGTATTACATCTGTAATAATAGCAAAATATCAGTCTTAAAGCTAATTTAAATCAAACGAAGCGTTTTTAATTTTTTTTTCTTTGTTTTCCGTCATAACAAAGGATCCTCACTGACAGGAATACGTTTTTCTTTGTTGAAGTCCTTAAGTAAGCTCTTCCATATGATGTAATTGTCAACAGATTGGCTGCCCTTGGCGGTGTTATCATCATCATCATCGCTATTCATCAGTATGTTCGATAAAATGGATTGGACATTATTGTTAGATACATCTGCTGACGGAGATTCGACTCTTGGTCGTTTTTCTGCAGGAGCGTCAGCATTATTGTCTTCTGGTGCAGAGTTATCCATGCTGGCTAACAAACTGATCAATTCACACTCAATTTTTTGTTTAGCCTCTTCATTGAGAAATTTAGTTTTGTAACGAGGATCTAAATATGTTGCTATTGCAAAGAAGTTGTTGTAGGGAAGGTCTCCCAATCTTGAATCCAATTGGTCGATGGTACATTTTATTGCTGTTTTTAATGTTGTGGTGGTATCTGCCTTACTCTCTTCCAGTCGTAATGTATGTTTGAGAATGTGTATGAGTGGAATTACCGACCAAACGCAAGTACAGTACAATCGCGATAATGTGAATAAAATAAAACCGAGGGTGTTCACAATATCGAGATGTTCATACTATTGAGGGCGCAAAAATAGTGCAAAAAATAGTATTTATTAATTTATTTTAAAACGAACATGATGAATATGAAAGAAAAATACTATATATTTACGTTATAAAATGGTTTTACTGTTTTTCAAAAAAATAAGCAATTTTTCGTTGTACTTGCTTAACCGATAGTTTTGCCAACACTGCTTTTTCATGGACGGCTTTCAATCTTAGAATGTGACTTATTTCAATTTCATTCTGTTTAGCCCATTCTATTGAAATGCTTAGAGCCTTGAGAGCTTCAGACAGATGACTGATTTTGGTGGTCATTACGTCATGGTTTTCATCACTGTCAACTTGGAAATCATCACTTTCTTCTTGTGCATTGCTTTCGTCTACTACATCTTTATTCCATTTTTCAACATCTGGGATAGAGTACTCGATCAGTTACCTCATCAGAACTGAGCTAAAGGGGAAGAAATGGTGCAAAATTAGCTGTTGATAAATTAAAACTTACGGATGTTATTATGATTGTAGTGTATTGCCCTTGGTTGGGAGAATTCTTAAAATCTAAGAGTTTAACATGTGTACATTAAGTTTGCAGTTGACTCTGCATAATTACCTCGTTGGCAATTTGATCGACTTTGGTTCGACGACGCGACGTCCGGTTGACGATATGTAGTTGATGCAAATTCAGCAGTTTGTGGAGCGTTGGCCTCAACTTGTTAGATTATAGATGTACGGATTATATGGATTGTTCTTTTTTGGTTGATTTTTGGCTCCTTAAACCACCTCCTGGGACCTGGATAGTTCGCTGCGTGTAGTCTCCTGATGAATCATCTTTTTCATTCTCCGTTTACAGTCTTTAACGGTGTAAACGATAATGGCTAGAAGTACAAGTAGAATAAGAAAAACAATACAATTGTCGGCCTTCAAAAATGTGATATCTGCCCGTCCGCCACTCGTCTGTGCTATGATAATTTCTTCCTCCTTCTTTGTTTGATAGTTTCCCATTATTTATCGGTCGATTCCGTTTTTTGATTTTTTCTTATTTCTTCTGATGACGTGTGTAGCCTGTGATCTTCGCTAACTTGTATGCAGGATCGCCATGTATTGCCCTTGGTTGGTAGGGACTCAGGTTCTTCAAGTTAAACGCAGAAGACAGTACTAACACATGTTTATTCGAAGAGACTACATATTACAATGAATCAATCCGTAAACCTAATACAGGAAGCGTAGCGCTTACGTTGCTATTTGTGCTGTGGCACTCTGTTATTCTCTATCCTTTATTATACCACTACAGTATGGTATGGTATGGTATTTGTTACAATCGAGTTATCTTGCTGCCACCTCTGCTGTAGCACACTGAGGGGTAAGTTATCTTTATCTGGTTCAGGCATTATGTTATGCCAGCATTTAGATATAACTGCAGAATCTAATTTATCCCACGCATGTGCTAAATGAAACATTACATCTCTTAATGTTAATGTCTTGAGAGCAATGTTTATAGGTTTTCCTGCAGCAACAACCGAACTGAGGAAACTATTTCGGTAATATAGCTTTGTAAGTCAAAGAACATTTTGATCCATTGGTTGAACCAACGGAGTTACGTTAGGAGCATAAATAAACATATCAAAAATCCTCTTATCATTTGTTCTGAGAACTTCAGCTGGATGGTGAGAATGGGCGTTATCTAATAGAAGTAATAGAAATTTAATTCTCAATTCAAAAAAATCAACGAAAAATTATATTATGTAAGCATCTTACCGTGTGCTACACTCCTGCACAACTTGTAGAGCCTTTTGGTTAAGTTGTTCTGTTTGTATTTTTGTTAGTTCCGTTTGAGCAATTTGGGATGATTAAAATGCGTAGATTTTTTTTTGCATTTCGCTATCAAATTTTTGTTTTCTTCATCAGAATCCAACATAGTCCTTACTCATATTTGAGCCACAATCACGAATGAAACAGTGGATTTTGTCAGAGGTTAATTGCCATTCCAGAAGCATCTCACTATATTTTTGCTGAATTATATCTCCTGTATGTCGGCCATTGAAAGGGTGGCATTTCAAAATAACTGTTATTCTCTTAAAATCTTCAGTTATACCATGCGTTGTCAAACTCAATACGGAAACATTAGAACTAGGTTCAGTCCAAATATCAGTGGTAAACGATATTTTTGTAAAAGTTTTCAGCAAGTCAACTATCTTGCTGTCCAGCTTAGGATACAACTCATTATAAATAAATGACGTAAAAAACTGTCTTCCCATTAACTGATAATTCGGCACGGTGAATTGTAACAGTTGTCTAAATCCTTTCTACAAAATTGAAGGGAAGGTCCTGTAGAGCAATCATCTGAGAGATCAAATTGTCAATTTCCATTGATTTGGGATTCGAAGAAGTCCATTTTTTGATTTTTCATCAAAGCGTCTTTGAGAGTCATTTGCTTTTTGGCCTCTTGAAGTGGAGTTGAAGTCGAGGGCTGTTTTGTTTTAGTTTCAAGCTTAATGCATTCTTCGTATTCACTAACATCCAAAGACTTTAAATGACATTTTAACGAAGTAGTTGTACCACCTTTTCTACAATAGATGTTCTCACAAATATTACACTGCCGAATTTACGTCAACTACAGTGAAGTAGTTCCATATTGCACTCGTTTTTGGCTTCATTATGCAGTTTATAAAAAGCTATCACTTCAATAATACTTATTACACAAGTTCTTATTTAAGTTCTGTGAAAGCTCGATGCACGACGCGTGTTGACTAACCTACAAACGAAAAACAAACTACGAATTCGCTCATAGGTCGGCATCATTCGGTTTCTATTCTACACACTTGTTTACCAATCCGGGCCGTTGTTGCGTAGACTCTCCACCGGTAGTCTATGCACGAAAGGGTTCGGTTTCTATCGTATACCCTGTTAATACCAATGGGTTTCTAGCTCAGACTGTAGAGTCCCGAGTCCCGACCACTGCCAGCTTTCGCACGCGTCGGGGAATGTCGGTAACGTTCGAGACACGTCGAATCTCACCGCAAATCTTCGTTATATCTCCGATTCAAAATTATTGAACCCGAAGTCGGAAACGGAGGTGTAAATCAATCGGAAGTTGCGACCTTTCGGAGCCGAAGTCGAATATCCGAAACATCGCTAGGACACACGTATTGTATAAACAAATTATAAATCTATTACTTTAGATATGTATCTTAACACAACAAAGAACATAAATACTATTTTACTTTAAACATTGGCGCTTCTTTTGTGATGAAATTCCTTCAGCATCTGCCGATGGTATCGCAAAAGATGAAGCTCAGCCTCGGCTTTGGACTAAAATATTACCATCGGTTAATAATAGCAGGCTAGATCTGTTTGTTATAAAGTTTGGGCAACATGTATTCGTTTCATAGTTTTTTGTTGTTCTCAATATTCACAACATGGAGTGGTTGGTTTACAAGAAATGTCACCACGGCAGAGAAGTCGAACGTCAAGTAAATCGAACTTACTTAATCCGAACTTAATCCGTTGACAAATCCATTGGATACAAGGTACGATGACAACGAAAAAGGTATTAAAAAAAGTAGTTCTACCGCGTAAAAATATATTTCCTTTACGCAACCGGTTTCAGCTAAAGAGCCATCATTGGGCGAAAACTACAAGAACAAAACCAAAACAAAACATCAGTATAAAATAGTAATAAATAAAAGGACGACACCACGGGCGTAGCCAGGTTTTAGACTAAAAGTACATTTTTAAAGTACAACTGTTACATTTTAGACTAAAAGTACATAAAATAACCCTTATATTCTTTTATAGTATAAAAAATAGAAAAAAGTTCCTGGAAGGAATTGGGGGAGACCTTTTCGAGCAGTGGGACAGTAGGTATAGACTAAAAAATATTAAGTAGGTGTTGAAAGAAAGCCTCTTGGTTTTTGCATAAAATTTATTAGGTATTATACTTGGGGACTAACTAGTTTCGGATCACCGATCCTTCATCAGCCGACAAATAGTCAAAGGTAAAGTTTTAATTGTCTGCGTTCAATCATCTCTACACGAGGCAAGGTTGGTGTTTAGACAGCAGGAAGGTGTCGAGGGCACACCACAGGAGAAAACAGAATTAATCTTCCCTTTTTCTTTTTAAATATATCCACTACTTAATTCGCATCAATTTCTATCCCATGAATGTTCATGACAGCCAAGCCGTTCAGTCTGTTTTCACTCGTTGTGTTCCGCAAGTAGTTTTTAAGTCTTCTTTGGCTTGAAAAAGTCCTTTCCGGGATAGCAGTGGAAACAGGTATGGTAGCCAACATTTGCAACAATGTGTAAATATTTGGATATAGTTTTTGGTCGCACTTGCCTAAGCATTCCAAAGGTGATTTTGGAGTAGAGAAGGTGAGAGTCATGCCTGCTTTCCAGACTTCAAGTTCTGCTTTGACGACAGATGTAGTTTTTCGGGCACTACTGCTAAATACATATTAAATGTCTCTTCAATTTCACACCACTGTTTCGTAAACCTATCAATCAATTGTTGAACAAACTCCGGGCAGGCCAGATGGTTTGTTTTAATGAATGAGTACAAACACAGGTTTAATACTGATTTTATTAAGAAATTATTTGGGTTTATATACATAAGCGTCCTAAAAACTATCACAGCGGTGCTAAACATTAATGAATTTTATTGATGTAAGACTGAAATAAAAACAACGAATTATGTTGGGCGGCACTGGTTTTACATTGCACATTGAACGCTGGTTCTGCAGAGTTGCAATTCTTCAATCGATACTAGGTGCTACCTGGATTATTGGCAATGCAATTACAAATTTTGCTACGTTTTGTTTTGATGAATTGGAATTGGCGAAATATTACATACATAAGCGACTTCACAATTTTAATGGAAAGTTACCAACATTTGTATTTTATTTAGGAATGTGGGAATATTTTTGTTAGCACCCGATAAATAATATAAAAAGAAAAAAAATGTTTAATGTAATTAAACAAATTGTCCCGCCGGAATAACTATCTCTAAGGTCAAGAACCACTTAAAACCGATTAATATGGTAATATTAAGCAACACAATTGGGTCTCTTGTATCGTCACTCTCAGTTCAGCACTGCACAGTTTGGACTTCTGTATACAATGGTTGGAGTGACCTGACATTCTTCTCTGTTATGGTGTTGACGCTGTGGTTGTACCAGATGGTGTACTGAAGATGGCTCCACGTCGGTGAGTAAGGATCGTCTTTGGCGTGATACTGGTTTCATTAGGATGGCCTGGTCCTGGGTGGCCAATGGATTTGGGTTATTAATTCTTCTTTTTAATGAACGCACTACAACCCATAGGGTGAAACATAGGGCTAGTATTGTAGTGGTGGTGACAGTACTGGCAATGACGCCATGATGACGCACATTATGCCACAATACGTTCGAGATTTTGATGGATGGCGTCTTCATCCATCTTTAGTTCTTTTAAGTCATCGGAGACGGATAATACTGGTTCCTCTTGCATTGGTGGTGATCGATGCTTCTGGGCTGCTAGCAGAGTAAAATTTCCTGGTAATACCACTGCTTTGTTGTAGCTGCCAAGTATCGTAAGACTGTCGTCCTTCTTTGGGGTGAGAATGTTCTGTTTTGTTTTGATGATGCAGTCTTGTGACAGTTGAATGATTCCGGTCTTTCTCAGTTCGACATCTTCTCTCACGCCATTCGATCCGTTGTGGAGTTACGGAGGTAAAAAGCCATGTATTGATCATGTACAGTTGTTTACAAACCACGGAGTGAAGTTTCACTTCCACAACATCGCAGCTTTGTTTCTCATGCGGATTGAATAAGTCATCTATGATACAGTTGATGTTAGTTTCAATATTCTTTACTGTTGTAGGAGAACAGAGATAATTCGTGTCATCCAATGCGATTGATTTTCGATACTCTTCATCTGTCATTTGAAAGTATAGTCGGTTATTGTAGTCGATGGCAATGATATCGTTTGGAATATCAAATACCCAGTAAGAGCCGTCTTCTATCTGTAGTGGTATGGCGTTGACCTTGATCACGTCAAATTGTTTGATCTCTGCCATTGGGAAGAAGGCCTGGACACTGATAACATCATCTTCATGGACCACTTTTGTTTTGATGATGGATGATATGATATAAAGATTTGAGGGAAGCTTCTTATTTGCGTCGTTGATCATGTGGTGAATGTGAGATGGTGAGATCAGATCGTACACGTTGTCATTGCCCAAATTTACATTCAATAAATGAGTGTAGTAGTCACAGATTTCTGTTAACACGTTAGTAGCCAGTTGATACGCATTAAGGACATTGATGTTGAGCTTGTTGATGTCTGTTGTTATGGGATCTAAAGACGATAGTAGAGGCCTCCCAATCAGGAAATGACCGGGTGTTAAGATGAGGGGGTCTTTGCCATCAGTACCCAATGTACACAAGGGTCTTGAATTGAGACATGCTTCTATCTGGTGTAGTAATGTTGTTACTTCTTCATAGGTTAAAGTGGCGTCTCCAACCACTCGTTTAAAGTGGTATTTCATCGATTTCACTCCTGCCTCCCATATTCCTCCGAAGTTGGGAGCTGCCGGCGGGATGAAATACCACTGGGTGCCTTGGGTTGCTACATTAACTTGGACTGCTGGAGATTTTGTTAACTGTGATACTTCTTTTTCCAGAATCTTGCTTGCTCCAACGAACGTTGTACCATTGTCGCTAAACATGTACGACATTGTCCTCTCCTTGCGGTGAATCTTCTAAACGCTGTAAGGAATGCGTCCGTGGTCATATCCGTGACGGCTTCTAGATGTATAGCTTTTTTCGCGAGGCACACGAAAACGCTATGTACCCTTTGTATGACTTGTGCCCTCTGCCTTTTATCGTTCTTAGTTGGATTGAGCCAGCATAGTCTACACCTGTATGTGAGAAGGGCGGTGATGCTGTTACCCTTTCTGCCGGAAGATCTCCCATCAATTGTTGCTTAGTAACTGCTTTGAATCGAATACACGTAGTGCATTTTCGTAACCAACATTGTACATTTCTTTTTCCATATACAATCCAATAGTTCATTCTGGTATGGGCCTGGGTTGATTGAACTCCTCCGTGCAGAGTCTTGTGGTGAGAGCCTTGAATAACCAATTTTGTCAGATGATGGTCAGGTGGCAAAATGATTGGATGTTTTGTGTTGTAAGGCAGAGCTGAATTCTTCAACATCAAGGTCATGCGTCAATTGATTACTATTAAAACATAAAGTGCATTTGGATAATGTGTCTCGTTGGAATTGGCAATGTATTGTAACGCTTTTCTTTCACAAATGACCAAATACCGAATATTCCCAAAGAAACACTAAAATACTTCTACTTCCACCGAACCTGTGCTGCTCATGCGCTTTCTCCCGGATTTTCCGGCGAATCAGGAGATGTTCTAGCGCGCCACGTTACGTACACATACAAAGCGGAAGCGAGCGAGTAGACATGGAGCGTAGTGTGGCGAAACCGAACGATAATTAAGTATTCGAAATAAAAGACGACAGATTCGGTGAAGAACTTTAATTGTTTCACTAATTGTTTGGTCCACTTGTGGCCCGTGGTAGTAGAACATAAGTTCCACTACCACGAGCAGACCAACCGTTTGAAGTCTAACTACAATACTGAATGCCACTACAATATTCCTCTACTACAGCTTTTATCCCTAAGGATATCTAGACACTGTTTACTGTAATTACGATAGTCGAAACAGTTCTATTTTGCTATCTCAGTGTTTGAGCAAATCGATTAGTCAATCGGAGATCAAATATAGTTGGTTTATTATACTATTTGGCTAATCGACCATAACAAACAAACAAGTAATTAAACCACATTAAATATATCGCTCAAACAATTATGATGAACTTTTGGAACGTTGTCTCATTCAAGAACTCCGCATAATTCACGTTTGGCGGCCTATAAGTTCCACCAATGTAAAAATTCACACCCAAACTTATTTACCAAAAGTGGACTAAGCATATAATTCTAAATATAATGTTAAACCTACACCAATAATCTATTTACTATAATATATCATTAATGCTAATGGGCATATAACTCCTCCCCCCTCAGATGGAGGATGACCGTGAGATCAAAGATCGGAGCGGTAATTCTACAACAGGTAGCTCCTGCACCTGAAGATTCCCCCTAGAAATGGACTTGATATACTCTTAATAAAAAAAACGCAAAACGTGTGAATTAAAGAAAAAAAAAACATTAAGGCAACACTGATACCTATAGAGTAATCGTGTACAACAGATTTATTTGGTATGATATTAAAAGTTATTCTTGGAGTTTTAGTTGCCCGTGATGATTACTTCGTTTAAATTATAACTTACTTAAATTAGTGGTGGAGTTAATTTTTTTTCTCAACAATTGATACAACAATGTATCCCATAGAGAAAAAAAAGAATTGTCATAGAATCAACAAACAAGTTGATATGAAACTTTCTTACTTAGTATAACATTTTCCTTCCAAGAAATGTGAAACACAAACCGTATGACTATTGTTAAAATACTTGTTTCAATATTTCATTTATCTATATCACAACTCATAAACTTAAATCTGATCATGAGACATTTTATATTCCGTTTTTATCTAGAAAATAGAACTAACTTACCAGCTATTCATTATACATACTACAGTATTATTAGCAATCTACTACATTTATTAACAGCCCAAAATACAAGTTAAACTCGGTGTTAATTTTTCCATCGCGTATGCTGGATTAACTTAACTTCAGCCTCGCTTCCTACACTGTCTCACAACCCTACTACCCAGACATAGTCTGCAGTTCCCTAGATTACATTTGATTAATGTGCTACGGATCAAGGTTTCACTGATTATAGCACTGCTTTACCGTCTTTAGTGTTGACAACATTTAATGGACACTATACCTATCACATTGGTGCGCACTAAACGGTTCGTACCCGCACTCCGTCACTGATATCACGTAAACCTCACACTCTGCATTCGTGGTGATTTAATGTTCCACTTCGTGGTTGCACATACATAAATATGCCTTTAGTGATATCATGATACCACCTACTGTTACCTCAGCATACTGTTTAACCAATAGCGATATAAGGTTTTTTTTTTGGAAACAATTTGTTTGAGATTTTTGTCCCAATTGATAGGAAGAGGATTCTAATGATAATTTTGGACACACATGAACGTATTATTATTCTGGCATTTCCCGACACATATAGTATTTTCTGTTTGGCATTTAGTTAACAACAAAAGCCTTAAATGGAAATCATGCACTCTTGGCAAGTTCACCCTTCTTATTTTCCCTTTAGTAATTGACAAATGCCTCTATCCACAATACCGTACACCTAGAAACTCTTCAATTAATGCATTTATTCTAACTACCTTTAGAACTATGTTGTTTGGCTGACCCTCTTGACAATTTATTACCATTCATTCACGGTTTTGCTACCCCATCTTAGACCTGGATTAATTGCCTTTCTTGGCTTTCAATTTAATTAGTTGCCTTTCTCGGCTTTCTGTTTAATGTGTTGCCTACCTTGGCTTTCTTTTTAATTTGTTGCCTTTCTCGGCTTTCTTTTTAATTTGTTGCCGTTCTTGGCTTCCTTTTTAATTTGTTGCCTTTCATGGCTTTCCTCAATTTGTTGCATTTCTTGGCTTTTCTTAACTATAACACCGGTGAGCGTCTTGACAAGACTTTGATTGTTTTGACGTTTTTCCTCACACAGGTTGCACCTTCTGGAGAGTTTGATGCTTTGGCCGTTTCTTAAATTCTATGGCCAATGACGGGTACCTCGACGAGAATTAGATCGTTTTAGTGTTTTTCCCGGTCCTTCGCCGCACAGCATGAAATATTTATCCCCGCAGCTCTGTGAGTTGACATCGGCTTTGGTTTTCTTTGCAACATTTGTCGCTGCCCCAAACTTCTCTGGGCTTGGGTTCTCGTTTATTTGCTACTTTCTTTTTGATCCTATAGCGAAGTCAAGTCACCGTTTGAGATTTTGATCAATTGGTGGGTCCTTGCTCCGCCGCGCCGTTCGAATAGGTTTATTCTTGCAGCCTGTTGCTTAATTATATAAGACAGAGAGAGTATCACTTTTCAAAGTTTTGGTCAATTTTAATTTGGTTGGTATCGTTCGCCTGTGATCGATCTACGTTCTGTGTTTCATTTCCTGAGTCCGGGGTGATTTCTTGGTTTCATGATTGAGTTCCCTATCGCTGTCCTGATAGTTTGAATAGAGTTGGTGGCATAGTTCTTCCCAGGTGTCGACATGTCGGATTCCCATTAATCGAGCGGCTCGTCCTACAATTTTTTTTTGCGCATATATACAAGCAGAAACGCGTTAATGATGTTTGCTTCATTGTGTCTATCAGCGTACGTGTTGATAAGGGTTTCCGAGGCTCGTATGAACTTGGACAACGTCATCGGATCTCCATCGAAGTTTGGTATGATAGCAGAAGCGGAGAAAATTGCATCCTTCACTGAGTATGGATGTACGTACTCATGTGCAAGGTTCAATCGTGCAGATGCAAAAGGGTTCATTTTTAAGGTTTATAGGGACAAGGGAATCGCCATTAGTAATTTTTTTGTACTTACAGTAATACTTGAACTGTCAGCCACGTGTCCCGCATCGTACTTTGTTCTTGTGTAGTTGCAGGTCCAATTGTAGGTCCTGGTTGGATCCGATGATAGGTTCCTTTCCGTCAAGTTACTTCCCTCTTTCTGTCGCTGGTTCGAATTATTTTCGCACAAACCGTTGATACGGACCACTACCGAAGAGTTTGATTCGTGGTGTTGCGAAGACCTACCGACTGCGCCAATTAAGTATTCGAAATAAAAGACGACAGATTCGGTGAAGAACTTTAATTGTTTCACTAATTGTTTGGTCCACTGGTGGCCCGTGGTAGTAGAACATAAGTTCCACTACCACGAGCAGACCAACCGCTTGAAGTCTAACTACAATACTGAATGCCTCTACAATATTCCTCTACTACAGCTTTTATCCCTAAGGATATCTAGACACTGTTTACTGTAATTACGATAGTCGAAACAGTTCTATTTTGCTATCTCAGTGTTTGAGCAAATCGATTAGTCAATCGGAGATCAAATATAGTTGGTTTATTATACTATTTGGGTAATCGACCATAACAAACAAACAAGTAATTAAACCACATTAAATATATCGCTCAAACAATTATGATGAACTTTTGGAACGTTGTAACTTATTTACCAAAAGTGGACTATGAATATAATTCTAAATATAATGTTAAACCTACACCAATAATCTATTTACTATAATATATCATTAATGCTAATGGGCATATAACTCGATGACGATTTGTGTGCACATTTAAAGCGTATTACAAAACGGTGTTTTGACAGTTCTTTATATGTCTAGCCAGCGAACGGTTATATTATGGACGCAACAATACTACTTTTATTGCTGGAAAATCCTTTAATAAGACAACAGTTTGGAAAGAAAAGAAGATATTGGACACATCCTATTAATGTGCCAAGAAAACAACTTGGCGAATTTGGCCACTTGTATAAAAGTTTGCAACAAAGATTTCACAGATACTTTCGAATGCGTGAAGAAACATCTTCTTATATTTTGGAGAAAGTGGAGAGGCGTATTCAGAAGCAAAATACAAATTTCCGGGAAGCTATAACTCCCACCGAGAAACTAGCAGTAACTTTAAGGTGAGTACGTGTGTCAGGTTTTACTCTTAATATTAAATTATTCAATATGTTACAAAGTATCCAGCAACTGACACTTTTTTTAAAATTACATTGCTAGTTACTAATAATTACAATCTATTGAAATCTGACGGTTGGTATTTATATAAAAAGCAACAAATTGTATTTGTAATTAGTTTATTATAACTGTTGGTAATAAACATCATACATTGTAGATACAGAGGATTGGTCGACGTTTTGGTTTTGGCTTTGCTTTTGCTGGTTTTTGTATGATATTTCATTGTATAGCAGTTCTTGTATTCTCATGCGTACAAACATCTGTCGCTCGATTGACAAAGCACGGCGTATGAAGCCTCATTAAAAAGTGATATATAGATCATCCTCTAGTTTGGTTTTATGTACTTGCGACAGATGGGTTTCGATAAGTTTAATCTTTTTTTTTCTACATGTAATAAATAGTTCATTGTCGGCCGTATTTCACTTTCTTTTTGTGCTTTCATTTCTTGAGGTTGTCGGTGTAAGTTGATCCTCTACGACGGATGTCTGCGCGTCGACACTTTCCTCTATATCATTCAGTATCATATATCACTGTATCTATCCTCAGTATCATCGTCTACATTAAAATTTTCAGTATTTGTCTCCTCTTCCGTTTGTACGTATGGTATTGTAGCTTCAGACACTTCTAAAGTGCTACTCATTTTCCTTGTTACCATCTGTCCTTTTAGGAATAACAAGTTTTTGTACCATATCCAATTGGATTGGCGATCTGCGAAACTAGTACCAGCATGTTAACTTAAACATATTTCAGCTTAGGTTCCTAGCAACTGGATTGTGATATAGAGCTCTAGCACACTCGTTTCAGATGGGATTTTCCACAATAGCTGGCATTGTGGTAGAAGTGTGTACAGCAATATGGGAAGAGCTGCAACCAATTCATCTCGGGAAACTTTCAGAACGTGATTTAGTAGAAATATCACGCAATTTTTGTATGAAATGGAACTTTCCAAACTGTTTTGGATGTTGTGGTGGAAATAAAAGTTCATAAGCTTGTCAGAACTGTTTATTAGACATGCAGATAAATGTTTATTTTTTCTTACAATCGATTTCGATCCCCGCTGGGATCATCATCAGGTAAGGCTGGAAAAGATAATCACGATATTTAATACAGCCAAAACGCGAGTCCGTCATTATGTGGCATAATAAATGTGTACAAAAAAAACACCGGGAAAACTCGAGGCAGTGCTGTGGCAAAATATGAAAATGAGACAAGACAAAAAGAAAACACAAAAAAAGCATGCAGAACAGACTTACGGTCAGTGTTGGTAGGCGTAGATTATGCGAGAGTACAAGGTCAAGCAGCAATTAGTCGCCATCAAAAACTTCGGACATGCGAATCATCTGACCGCAAACAAGAAGTGCGAGTAGGATATATAATGGTATAGGTCGTGGCCGTGTAAGTAAGTAGCGCCATCTGTTGGCGTAGATTTGCAACTTTAGGCAGTGCTTGTGATATTTAATTTCGCGCCTATGCGTGTAAATGGCGGAGTTAAGATTATATTCGTTTGAATAGATGAGCATCTGGGAATTGTGAAGTCATTAAGTAGATGCCATCCGTTATTTATGCATTTTTCAATCTCAAAACGTTCAAAGCCTCCTTGAACGTTTTGAGATTGAAAAATGCGTAAAGTTTGAATGACCTTTTTGTATTATGTAACAGTTTTAAATTATCGATATTGGTTTTATGTCCCTCTGTGAAAAGATGCCTGCCAAGGGCTGAGGTAGTTTTATTTTTGATATGTTTGCAAATCTAATCCGGACATCTCTTCCCGTCTCACCGCACCACATTCACATGCAATTTTGTACACTCCGCTTTTACTGTTAAGATCAGAGTGTAATTTATTATTGATAAGTAACTTTGCCACCTGGTTTTTGTCAGTGGAGGAGGCTGTGATGTTGAATTTGCTGAGGGTACGGTTTAATTTCTGGTTTAAGTGGCTGTTATAAAAGGGAACAGATACGAATGAGCTGGGGATCCTGCAGTGGGGGTAGATTTCTCTGAGGTTTATTTGTTTAAGGATTCTCTTTTGTTGTTGGATCAGGTCAATGTGTGTGTATCCATTGTTTAGAGCTATCTGAGTAATCATTCTCAGTTCCCTTTGAAAACAGTCAGGTGATAGGGGTACACTATAAGTTTTGGATGTATTGACGGAAAACACATAAGAATAAAGAGTCCAGCAAATAGCGGATCTAGCAATTACAAGCAATATTCTTCTATTGTTTTGCAAGTAGTAGCTGATGCTAAAATTGCAGATTTATATATATTAACACAGGTGCTTTTGGAAAGCAATCTGATGGCGGATTATTTCGAGAAAGTGCGTTATATCAGCATTTAATTTCTGGAAGTTTAAATATTCCACCGGACCACAACCTACCGAACTGTAATATAAACTTGCCATATGTTTTACTAGGAGACGAAGCATATCCACTTTTAACGCAGTTATTAAAACCATTTCCACGAAAGAACTTGGATGTGGAAAAAACGATTTTTAATTATAGACTCTCTAGAGCACGAAGGGTCGTTGAATGTGCGTTTGGAATTCTCGCGGGAAAATGGCGTATTTTAATGAAAGCAATAGAAACGTCTCCAGAAAATGCAGAAAAAATTGTGAACTGTACTTGTGTTGCAAAATATAATAATCGGCAAAGAAGGCATTCCGCCACTAGATGACGCGAATGTAACTGTCAATTTACAGAAAAATAAGAAAAGCAATAGTTCAACAAAGGAAGCTAGAGATGTAAGGAATAACTTCATGCTATATTTTAATAATGAAGGTGCTGTACCATTTCAGTATATTGCTTTATAAATAAATATTTTTCAAGTATATATGTTGTTTACCTGTTATGCCACAAGCAGTTGCAACTTCCTGCCAGTGGCGTGCAACTACATCACGGTTATGATGTAGTGAACTCTTTTGATCCCATATAGCTGACCACAGGTATATTTCATTTATTAGGTTCTCAATTTCCACCATTTTTACTAATCGCAACCCCCGATATGAATTATTGGATATCCGATACAGAACGTTGGTAGAGAATTTGATGTCCAGTAAGAATTAAAATTCCCTAGGCTAGTACCACGCTACGAAAGATGTAGACATAACCTTAAAGTTTTGTGTTTAGATTCGCGATGATAGACGGACCCATACGTATCTGATATCGCTGAATCGCTCGTTCGGCTTCTCCATGACTCGCTCAGTCATGCTTTGTCAGAGCTTCCAGATACCAATTGTCACCCGCACGCGTTCAGATGCAATCTGCGGATCCTCAACAAAGGACAATATTCGGTCCACGTGCCGGCGGCCTTACTCCTCGTCTAGACAATCAACCGCTGCTGCGGGCCAGGTGCAACCTCGCATTAGGTAACTCTAGTGCCCTGTAGGCAGTGCTCCGCAAGCACTGTGCCGCGGCACAGTGCGTGCGAGACGGAGATATGCGACTTCCGTGAGCGGGAGTCGGTTGCGGAGCACTCCTGTAGAGGGTGCCTAAAAAGGTGAATACACCATAGAATCGACTCGCTAATTGCTACCAAACGACCTAATCAAATCCAAAGAGAGCTTACCCGAATAGATGGAAAAAGGGCTAGTGACGGTGGTAGAGAATTCCTTTCAAATCAACACTACGGCGTGGTGCCTGGACAAAACCAATTCTGACGCACCGTTTGAAGCTGGTCGAGATTAATCAAACTACAAATCCTCCCGAAATTCCCGACTCTCTTCAAGAAATCTGCCACACGTGTGTATCCACGATTCAACAAGACGCCGGAAGCAACGCTTTCAGCACGTAGCACTGCAGCTAGAATGGTGGTATAGGACAAAAACCGGAAACCATATAATTTCGGTCGGAACACGAAAACTAAACGGAAACTAACTCAAGTGACGGCGGCGGGATATAAGGCAAATCAAATAAGGCATCTTCAAGACCAAACTACGTGATTCCGAACAGTAGTTGTGGCGTCAATCGGAGAAACAAAGAACCAGTAGGCGTGGCCTCGGAACAATTCTGGCGCGTTAAAAATGCTTAGCCGCGTTCAGCACCCTGGCCGGTCTCCCATGGCCAGCGATAGATGGCGCCAACGTAGGTACTCAAAGTTAAATAAATTGTCATGAAAAATCCGCCGCGTCACAGTATGTCTCTATGGATTGTTGAGTGTCGCCGTTAGCTTCAGTCGGTGGCTTGGGCTGACCAGCAGCATGCAAGCGCTGTAGCACTGGTTCTGCTAGTTCCGCATTTCTTGAATCCGGCCTTTAAATTTTCGGCAACACGTTCTTGCAGTTTTGGTAAGTTCGAAGAAGTGCTGGAAAATGTTGCTTCTCTAAGACGCTTGATCTCCCTCCCATCCTTGTATGAATTGGGATTGTCTGTACGATTTGTCGTAGTTGATAATAGCATCTGGCATTAAATCGTTATGACGGCTTAGAAATTATGTTGCCCAGTCTCTACCCGGTAACTTCCGTTCAAAGCGCCGTACGCTTCTGCCTTGACGATCGTAATATGTCTTGACGATATGCCGCAATTCTACTTCATCTACAGGAAAACCATATTCACTGAAATTGTGAATACAGGCTACCAACCGCCTTTTTTCTGCATGCGAAAACACTTTTGGGTACCCAGGGTTGTTTGTGAGACTCCTTTCAATTTGTTGCAGATAGTGCGTCTTGGTATATTATATGTTTTACCATATAATCCTGTACTCATCCCTGCACGTATTGCGCTTAAACACAAAGTAGCCCTACTTTAGCCCCTTTGCACACGGGGAAACTGGAAATGAACTAAACCAGTTACAGACTGAATGGCGACTTGACACCACACACGAGGCAACTCATCAGTAACCGAAATCTCTAGATCAGTGTCGGCATGGATATGCATCGTACAATGTCGGAAGCGTCGAGTGATGACTAGAGACCGGACATGCACAAAAAATTACTTTAAGCCCCTTTGCACACGGAGATACTGGAAATAAACTAAACCAGTTGGTAACTTGGGTTTCTAACCAGTTACAGACTGAATGGTTGACTCCACACACGAAGCAACGCATCAGCAACCGAAATCTCTAGTTCGTTCAGTGTCGTCATGGATATCGATCATGCAATGTCGGAAGAGTCGAGTGATGACGAAACTGTAGTGCTGTATTACTATAGTCGATCTCACCAGTGCTGCAAATTACTCATCGATTTCTGCTGTTATTTTCCGCATACGTTACACTTCATTCCTATACATTACCGTGTGTTAGAACGAAATAGAATGATTTTGATACATCTGCTGTACAAATTAAATGCGCCCAGCGAAAAAGTACCTCTTTTCGTAATGACTTATCTTTCTACCCTAACCTCTAATACTGCACGTCAATATTGAACGTGACTGTGTTTATGCAAAAATGTTTTCGTTGAAAGGTAAGCCGCTTAACAAAAACTCTATGGTGATGGTTGCCCTAAAGGTTATTTAATTAGGAAAGATAATAGCAATATTAATTTAATTTCTATAATATCCGCCTCGGTAGGCAACGTATGTACAGTGATGTATGTTCGGTTGCCTATGCATAACAATCAAGCTGCGCGTTTCGTCAAAATCTTGATTCCTACACTTATAAGCGATGAGTAATTTGCAGCACTGGTGAGATCGACTATACCTCGGGAGGAGAAGAAGAATAGCCAGAAGGTTTTGGGTACACCCATACCTTGAAAGAAATTTTCAGACCAGGTTGTTTGTTGCTTCAAAACAGCTCGACCTTTCCGACGCGGAATTCTTGGCATTCTACAGAATGAATAAGGAAAGTTATTTGGAACTACTGCAGAAGCAAAATACAACTATGAGGAAGTCCGTGGGCGCTGAGGAACGGCTATTGATAACGCTCAGGTTGATAAGGAACGGCTATTGATAACGCTCAAGGAACAAAGAATATATTTATTCACAAAAGAAAAAATATTACATTAGGTAATTGACAAGAACGAATTTATTCGATAACCTGCTTAGTATTTGTTGAAAAGTTGTTAAATAATAAGTAGCGAGAGGCGACAAGGCGTAATTAGCACCATCTTGTATATCATAGCCCTCTAATGTGTTAATGGTGGGTGGGGACATCTGATTAGAAATCGGAGAAACATTACTCAGCGATGGGCATGAGGAGGAGAGAGGACGCGATCTTGCTGACATTTATGTCGTCCACAGCATCCAAGGTCTTCCTCTTAAACTGTCGCACTTCCCCATCATCCATTATCATGAGATCTGGAAGAAAGCTTAGAAGGAACATCTTTGAGGCTTCCTCTCTGGGCTCTGTAGCCAACTCCTCCGATGAAGACGCCTTTTTCCGGTCCAAATATTGCATAAAAGCTTTGTCCACATCGTCGCACTTCGCAGGGCGCTTTTTCTTGTTCGGTATATTATGCTGGTTGTTTGGCTCGAACTGGTGATCCTGATGCTGTGGCAATGTAGATGTTATACTTGAAGTACGCGAAGACGAGTTTGAAGCTGGTGGTGATAGTAAAGGTGATGGTGATGGTAAAGGAGTTTCTGATGGGAGGTCATCGTCATCATTCCCTAATAAAGCTGTTTCTTCTTCCTCCTCAGGTGGTGGCTGAGATAGATTTCCGGAAGGCTTCCCCAGTGCCTTGATGTAAGGAACGGTGAACTGCAGTGCGTCTGATAGATAATACGCCTTCTTCTCCTTTGTACCTGAGCCACTCTTTGGGGGTTTCATATGTCTGACAAAAACCGCTCTTATGTTTTTCCATCGCTCCTTGCATTCAGCAGCTGAAAAGAAAAAGTAAAAACTGAAAAACCAATAAATGATGGTTTGGTGAGGACATAAAATAACCATCATAGGAATGATAGTACCAGATTTAAACATAAGTTATATTCCTACCTACTTGCATCAGTTGCATCGTATTACAGTCGTTTATTGCTTAACTTAAGATATTTGGAAACTGGTGGAACATTTACGTCGATTGCTGTCTACGTCGCTAGAGGAGAGTCCACAATTGGTTGTATAGTGGCAGAGATAACTCGGGTGATTTGGGACCTACTTCAACAAGAATAGCAGAAAGGTTTGATTCGCTCTCCAAGGAGCCCGTCATGCAGAGTTCACTACAATACCCACCAGACAAACTGCTAATCTGGCTTCTTCGATATCATGATGTTGTCCAGTCAGAGTAGAATCTTGATACGTAATAGCTGTGGGAAAAGTTAAATGAAGTTTTACTTATTGGTTCATCTGATATAACATATAATGTTTGAGGACTTCCTAATATTGTCCTCGGTTTAGGTTTATTTCCAATTAATTCTATGGTTGGATAAGACCTGATTTCTCATTGTTTAGCGATGAACCAGACATATATCTTTCAGGTCGACCCATGTTGTATTCTTGTATATCTGTTATAACTATACAAGTTTATTTTTACTATAATAGTACTTTAGAATAATAGGAAACTTGTAAGAAATTAATATCATTACCAACAGAAAATGTATTCCCACTCGTTGCAAGCAGTATTCGTGCCCTGCCTTTAAAATTATTTTAACGGACTGGGTTCTGTCGCATGGGAAAATGGTTTTTATAAACAGCACTAAATGTTCTGCATTGTTTATATCAGGGGCGCTCAGACTTAAACTATGAGCGATCTACCATGAAAGCATTAGCCGGCAAGCGATCGACTAGGTAAAAATAAAATAACAAAGTTTATAAATGTAAGTATTTATTAATTTGCAACTATGTATGAGAGGATATAAATAAGTATTATGAAAATAATATGTTTTTTATAACTTTCAATGAACTAATCTTTTGATGTCGATGCATGGCACTGCATGTCCTCTGCATACTTTTCATAGGATGGCACGTAGTTAGTAAGTGCCAAACGCAAACATAAATTAAGATGTTCGTCACTGAGCCAATTCCGGTATTTGGATTTAATTATTTTCATTTCGGAAAACGCGGACTCGCACAAATAAGTAGACCCAAATAATGCTGTTAAGTGAAGGTCAATTTGTTTCAAACATGGATATTTCTCATCAGATAAATAAGCCCAAAATGTGTTATCTGTTGCTCTGGCTCTGAGATGTATATCTGAAATAATTTTCAAGACCTCATTTTCGATAGAAACTAAGTCCAAATTGAACGTGTTTGAAATTCCAGAAGCAGTTTTTTCAACATCCACACAAGAAAATGGATAACACATAAAAGTTATAATATCGGTTAAATTGTCTAAGTCCGAAAAACGCCTTTCAAACTTACAAAGTATATTTTTTATTTCATTCTCATAAATCGTGACATCATAATTGGACTGAGAGGTGGTTCTTGCTTTTAAAGCCGGATAATTCTTCAAATCCATTTTATTCAGTTGATCAATGAGTAGTTTCAGTTTATTTTTAAATGAGTTTATTGCGCTGTGCATGTCGATGATAGTTTAGTCCTTCCCTTGAAGCTCCAAGTTAATTAAATTTAAATGATTTGTGATATCCGTTAAGAATGCCAAATCACAGAGCCATTTTTCGTTATCACCTCTTTTATCTAGAAAAGAAATAATTTCCGGTAGTAATTCTAGAAATCTTTCCAAAAACTTGCCGCGGCTCAACCACCAGAATACCGGATTCGCCAGTTTCCAATTGTACTTTAAAGAGGCGTCGTTGCAAACTTCGGGCTCGTATAGAATTCACTATCTTCATGGCAATGTCCATAACATCCTTCATATTTAAAATTTTGGAAGATAGTACTTGCTGATGAATAATACAATGGAATGAGAAAAACGTTGGAAAATCATTATTTGCTCGACAAAATGCAACAAATCCATTCGTTTATCCAGTCATGCATGGTGTTCCATTGGTTGTAATGGAAACGAGTTTATATAATGGCAGCTCAAAGTTTTTTACAAAATTCATAAAACCATCGTTAATATCTTTACCACGCGTAGTTCCTTGCAGAGGAATCATTGTCAAAAATTCTTCTTTAGATGTCACATCAGAAAATAACCATCCGAACAAAAACACACAACTGGGCAGTATCTGTCATATCGGTGGACTCGTCAAACTGTAATGAAAAATATGTACACTCCACGATATCATTTTTTAATTTTTGTTCTATATCGTTGCCTATGATTTCAACTCTTCTAGTAACAGTCGGACGAGACAACTGGAGTTCTTTGATAGCAGACATGATCTCTGTTTTATTTTTAAAGTTTGCAAACAACGCATCTCCAGCTTCGAGAAATGCTTCTTTTACTAGGTACTGTCCCGTCTTCAAATGGCGTTTTGTGCTTCTGCATATTTTATATGAATAGTGTTATAATGTCTTTCTAAGTTCCAACGTTTAGGCAGTGCAATTGAAGCACGACAAACGAGGCAAATACACTTATCTTTAATAATTGTAAACAAGAACTCTTCCTCCCAATCGTCGTTAAAATAATATATTTTTCTTTTTTTACCGCACTCATTGTTAATTATTTGGTACCGTATACTTAAATCACTATTTATTAATTCACGTATGAACAACAACCACAACTCGCACAAACTGCAACTAGGCTCGGACTGTTTCCCCTTCCCGTACCAGCGCTGCTGGTGACACGTACATCGTGCGACAAAGTACGACTGTACAACGGAGAAGGACAAGCATAACACAGACGTTTGAGGACCCCTGAACTATGCGATAGATGATAATTTAACATTTAGTATTACTAAATTAATAATTATTAGGTGTACTATTTATAAATTGAATGTCATAAATGTAAAAAAACGCAATATGCAATCGATCGACTCAAAACTCTCTTGCGATCGACCGGTCGATCGCGATCGACCGTTTGAGCACCCCTGGTTTATATTATTAAATGAAGCTTCAAATAAGAATAAACCAAGAGTACATACATATCCGTTTTCTTCAGTGGTGATGTCCCCATTTATAACACAAACGGTGACGACGGTCTTGTAGACCGCCTAGTTTCTTAAACTACGTTTCATCGGTGTTTCTTATAAATACTTTTAATACTACATTTAATGTGACATGGAATAATTACGTATGAATGGTTTGGTGTATAAAAACAACAATATTATCAACATTGTATAATAGTAAGTTTACTGGTAAAACAATCTGAAGAAACATAAAATTAATAGATTGGACGACTTACCTGTAAGGAAGGACAATCGTAATTATCCGAGCTAACATTCCGAACATTTTACACCGTGTATATAAGGCCGTTGCGCCGTTGACTCACAATTTTAAAGAGAGAAACAACTTTTTTCTCTACTACACCACGATATATCACCTCTCGGGCTACGCATTGCTCATAATATTGTCGCGTGCTCAATAAGTGAATAGATCGTATAGGGTTGGGAACCTAGGGTGGGTTGTAAAATGTTCGGAATGTTAGCTCGGATAATTACGATTGTCCTTCCTTACAGGTAAGTCGTCCAATCTATTAATTATCCTTCGCTAACATTCCTTACATTTTACACCGTGTAGATGTTTAAAGAAAAACTACGATCTATGAGCGTTCAGGATAAACAAAGTTTATAACAATAATTATTTAGTTATATTGGTTTGAATTCTAACGAATTCAAACCAATATTCTTTTTACAATTTGATATGTAAGAAAGATATATGTATCACTATAGTATCTTCCTGATACGTACCTAGTAGCAATACTATCAATAACGTCCATGACCTTTAAAGTAATTTAAATAGACCATATTAGTTCAATCGGTGGGTAGAGACGTTTTATAAATGTGTATCAAGTAAAATCAATTTACTTTAAATAAATATTTAGCAAATCTAGAGCCATCTTCTGCAGCAATAGTGAGGTATAGAATATACACTAGATGCGGATTTGCATTTTTCTCCCAAATAAGTATACTAATATCATAACTTATTGTCTGTCTAACATGCTATTATTCCAATACGATATTCTAAGCTGAGAGTTTTCTTGAGCGGTTTTATTTAACGTAGTCTTCGGATATACATATATAAAATATTGCTAACCTAATTATGTAATTATAGAATAGAACACTCTTGATTTTATTTGTGCAATCGAGTTTTCGATAATGCTAATGGGCGTTAATAATTTATAGGTAAGCTGTTCTAAAAAACGAATCTATTGTAAATATTGTTCGTCTAATCTAATGCATAATTAGCTGGTGACCGCCATCCAGCACATAATTTATTTGGTGTGGGTTGAATGAAACATACACCCTTCAGAAACTTTTGAAAAACGTACATTCATCACTTTTAAAAAAATTAATAGTCCGTATTAAAGCTGATTTCTTATGCGTTTATTGATCTATCTAAACTCGTATGTACTACAGATTCTATCAACTTAATGACGCATTCTAATTAATAGTTATGCGGTCAACTTAATTACACTGTGCACGAAAATCAAAGTTTTTTTTTGAACAAGCCGACGACCTACCTAGTAAAGTCAATTCGGGTACGCTGAATTCAGTGGTGATAGTCATTTTTCTAGGTTAGGTCATTTAAGCGAGTAATATCAATTTCAAAATTTTAAGCGGAATCCGTTTTTGAGCGAAATTATACGATTTGTATTGCTCTGAAAATTCGTATTGGAGTTTTTTTTGTGCAAGGAATCCGAATTTGACTTTTTTTGCGATCCGATAAATATTTGGTAAAGTTTTCATACAAGAATCATCAAAAAATGACCGAAAACGACCAAAAGCATTTTTTAATGGAAATAGCCCAAAATTTGTTGGGATTTCATTTGGTTCATAAAAATACGTTCCTAAAAATTTCCTCTAATATTTTGTATGGTAATTGCACCTATTTCTATTGACATGAGTTCACAGTTGGTTGGATTATATATTTGAGTGAAAACAAACGTCAAAAAATGAGCCACTGGTACGATGGTTATCGTACCAGTGGCTCATTTTTTGGTAGAAATAACTAAAGAATATGTATACCAAAATATATTTATCATTTTTTCCTTTTTCTTTATTTTAATTCAAATAAATTTTGCACTCATCTTCAGCTTTCAAACTACTTTTGGCCGAATCGATAAATAAATAAATAATAAATAGGTAGTCTTCAGTCTTCCGGTTTATACTCGCCGTGCAATGTTACAAATAATCCCCTCCCAATTGATCGAAAAAAATCAGTAAAGTGACGGTGACGGCCGATGGATGCATATACACGAGCGTCTGGTGCCAAAATATTCACTTCTTTCTATTCTTTAGCTAAGACAATTGCCTGTCGCTGCGATAACTTTTGTCGACACGTCATAATGTCAAGACGGTTATGTGAAATTTCAATGAGGTTGCACCCTGAAACGTGTCTGCCGCCGAGAGTCCGTCTCCAGTTGAAAGAGGCCATGGCTAGCTTTTTGTAAATCCCTAAAGTAAGTTGTTGTGCACCTATATCACACGCGGGCTCCCATGATACAAATAAGACCTCGTAACCACAGACCAGCCATGAAGGCCCTCTCTCCCCTCAGCACTCGTGTTAGTCGGGCTTCCCCGACACCGTTGGACGAGTCGCCGGCGAGGCTACTTGCGCAAACCTCTACTCAACATATCTACAAACCATAGCAGGGGGGCCATTCACCTACAACTAGGAACCATAGTATAGGGTAGCCCCCGGTGGTTCTACGAGCGTACACCGAAGAGTTAGTGCATCCCACATCCTTGAATTTCTGCAAGTACTCGTGTCGGAAACCTTCCGGAATCTACGTTTGACGAGTCACAGCCAGGAACGCTATGGCGTTATTTGTACCCATCGAGATTAGAAAGGTAACCCTTTCATCGGAGGATGGGTGCACCGTCGAGCACGCTTACGCTGAGAATTCTACCACATGTCATCTCTTTTAGCGGCGTCTCAGTAGCCAAATACGTGAGATAAGGTAGCTCCACATTGAGAAGGGTACCTATACCCGTCATGTGGGCTATAGCGTGTATCCGCACTTGCCTTAATCCCTATTCGGATATACTAGATATCAGATCGTTAAGTCCTCATGATGGCACAACTTCCGAAGGCCTCGTTTTATGAGTCACCGGCGGGCACCAGATGCCTGGTATCCCTCCCTCACATCTATTACTGCCTTGGTCGCTGTTACTAACCAGGTCAAACCAGAAACCTGGATTTGGTTGGACTTGAAACAAGAAAGCTTTACGGCACAGCTTCGTGAGGTCTGCCAGCTGGCCACTGACTACAGACAGTGGCAAAGACTTTTAAATAACTTGTCAGTGTGACAGTTAGGGACAAATTAGAGTGCTGTGACTCTTGTTGTAGTCAAAAACTACACCCGAAAGAATTAAGAAACGACACTCATCTTTTGATATTCCTAAAGATGATACAATTCTATTGACAACCAATAAGAATCATTTCATTTACAGAAAAAATTATTTCCTTAAATTTTAGACCATTTCCATGCAAAAATCAACGTTTCTTGCCGTTTTCGGTCATTTTTTGATGTTTTTTTCTAAGCAAACTGTACTAAATATTTGTCGGATCGCAAAAATAATATCAAATTCGGATTCCTCGCACCAAAAAACACTCCAATACGAATTTTGAGAGCAATCGAAAATTGTTAAATTCCTCTAAAAACGACTCCCGCCTAAAAATTTAAATTTGATATTAGTCGATTAAATGACCTAACCTAGAAAAATGACTACCACTACTGAATTCAGCATACCCCAATTAACTTTACTAGGTAGGTCGTCGGCTTGTTCATTTTTTGGACTAGCACAGTGTTATCAGTATAAGATCGCATCATATTGCTTTAATATCCTTCGGAATATTGAAGCCAAAATATACCGAAGCGCGAAGTATAGATATTAACAATTACATTATATTATACATTCGTTCGCTCGTATGTAGGTACTATGGCCAGTTTGGAAATGCTACCTTGCCTACTTCTGTATAAAAGCATCATCAGTCATCACTGACAATTTTAATGTCTAGGGCTTTCTAATCACGTAGGTGCATTTTCTGTTTACTTCGCTAGTAACATGATCCTTATCGTGACATCCAACAAATTAAGGGTACTTATGTCTTCGTATCTTTTACTTCATAAAAAGTGAAACAATTTTCAATAGTAGGAGTATATGACCATTATGAATCAGCTATTGATTTTCGCTTGTTTTATTTTATTTTATTTATTTATTTAATTTTATATTATTTTATTCATTTTATTTATTATTATTTTTTTTTATTATTTTTTGTTAGAAGCAAGTACTTGGATATTTTAATATTTGTATTAAATACTGTTCATTTTGTTAATACAAACTATTGTGCATAGATTTTCAATTCTTAGAAAAAATGGTAAATAAGAAAATCTTACTTTTTACAGAAGATTTTAGACCGTTCAAGCTAGCAACTTTTTGTATTTATTATGACAGTCCTTTTAAGTTGTATCCCAACGCCTTCTGTGTCCTACTTGTGTTTTTAGAGCGAACCCTCAGGGATTGGTAACCCATCTGTAAACTTCTGATTTCCAATTTGAACACATTTGTTTAGTTTACCATTATACTATTAATGTTTCCTGTAATAATGAACCTGTCCGGTATTTGTACACATTGGTGATTTTATTTTGATTTTGACGAAGCGTCAACCTTTTACGAGGATCGGTATTTTTGAAGTGTCTTTTGTCCGCCTGTGGATCTATAGGCGGTCACTGTATGTCTTAAAACTGAACCCAATGGTCCCAATAAATTTTTTAAACTCTACGATCATTGACATAGTTTATGATAAGAACCAAGAAACATGTATTGTAATTCAACAAGTAAGCTGTGACCTGAATGCTAGGTTTGATGGATTTTGTGAATATAGTATTCTAAGCGGTATTTAAGCCAAAACACAACAGGAAGTTCCTACTAACGTTCCATATGTTCAAACTCTCACTACTTGTCACTGCTATTTTTATTATTCTCTTTTAATTGACATGTTTGATTATTTTGTTGTTTGAACAATAACTTG